>LGRX02000798.1:0-49407 GCA_001247695.2 Cymbomonas tetramitiformis
AGAGTCGGTGTGGAGTGAGGGCACGGGGCTACTGGCGGATACGAACTGTATGGGGGTGCTGAGGGAGTTTGTTGGGCTGTGCGCTGTGGTGGTGCCATCGCTTGGGGCGGCGCCTAGCCCGGTCTTGTCGTGGGGTCGTTGGCCGCAGCATTCTGGTGGGGGCTGGTGTGCCGCTTGCACAAGCGAGGCCGTGGCGCCAGGCCCGTACAGCTGCCGCAGCTCGGATGCCTCCAATCGTGCTATTCTCTTGATGGTGCTGAGCGCTGCTGCCCATTGGGTCACGACGGCTTCCGGGGGTTCTTCGGGTGGCCTCTCCTCCCCATCGCAGTGAAGGGAGGAAACCTTGGGCGTGGCGTACTCGGCGATGGAGTGTCTGGACTCGACTTGCACCCGAGGAGCCTCCGCTCGGTTGAGTAGGTAGCACACGGCCAGGAGGCGGGATACGCATCGGACGTCGAAGGCTCTGCCCAGCATCTCACCTCGCTCGCGTGCTGAGACGCCGGGCGCCTGTGTGGCTCCGGTCTGGAACCCCATGGCGCGCTCCTTTTCTTCGGGCGTGGGCGGCCCCCACTGTTGTGTGGCGTGATCCCAGACGGTGCCCTTTCTGCCCTCCCTGAACTGGTAGGAGTCTGGGAAGGACATCATGGTGGGCCACGCCCTCATGGGCTCTCCGCGCGTGTTGCAGGGGTAGTGGCCGGAGGCGGTGTCGTCTGCGGCGGCTTGCTCGGTGCGGCCGGGGTCCAGGATGTCCCTTACGAGGCGGCATGGGTCCCGCTCCACGGTGTCCAGCACGGATTGCGCGTCCACGTACCCGGCCATGTTCGTCCAATAATTCCGCAAGCGGTGTGCACGCGCCCCTATGCGTGCTGCGTCGATGGTGATGGGCATGCCAATCATGGAGCACATGAGGGGATGCATGACGTCGCGGACCTCGCGGCTGTTGAAGTTGTGCTGCGCCGCCACGCACTCGATCATGTACGCGAACTTGTCGTGTCCCGCCAGGAGTTGCAGCTGCCCCAGCACGCGCACCACGTCGTACAGCACTGACGAGTGCCGCCCTTTCAACCCCTGCAGGGAACCAGCCGCAGAGAGGTCCTGGCATTCGGTGCCCACTACGGCGAAGATGTACGGACCCTCGCTGGTGAGGGAGAGGAGGTCGTTTCGTGAAATTCGTCTGAGATCTTGGGGCACGGAGGTGAAGGCGTCGTGGAGGGCTTCCAGAGGGAGTTGCTGCGGGAATCGGTTGTGCAGCTGCACCAACCGATGTTTGGCGACCTGCCGACTTTTCACGTTGTTGTCGCAGTAAACGTATTTGGTGACTTTGCCTCCTGCGATGAGCCAGGCCTCCAGACCCGAACACAGGCCTGCGCAGAGCTCGATGACCACGGCTCCTTCGTTGTGCAGGGTGGACACGGTCCGCTGGGGCAGGGGGCGTGTGTTTAGGCTGGTCGCGTGCCCATCCGCACATTCGCCGCACAGCACCCGAGTAATGGGGGTGTGCCTTTTGTTGCTTAGGTATGCCTCCACCCAACCGCACGCCTCTTCCCAGAGCGTCGTCGCGTTGTCGTCGCGGGCGTCGTGGTCCTCGGCGTCAAGGTGCATGGCCCAATGCTCCCCCAGGTGGTGGCTGACCAGGTCATGGCCTGTGCAGGGGTCGTCTGGCAGCCCGCCCACATGGCTCTCGTATTGCCACGATGCTATGGGGGCGACGTCCTGCGTGGTCTCCTCTAGGACGCGCGGGTGTCGCGCGCAGAGGCAGGCGAAAGCACCTGCTGTCGGTAGTGCGGCTTCCTCCTCGGTGGGGTCCAGACTGGCGCCGGTGGGGTCCACGGACGACTTTCTCGGGTATCGAGACAGTACGTCAGCGTTGGTGTGGCTGCTCCCGGCCCTGTGCACGACGTCGTACTCGAACTCCTGCAGGGAAACCTGCCATCGCAGGTGCATGCCGGTCAGGGATTGCGAGGAGCGCAGCCATGTTAGCGGCTTGTGGTCGGTGATCAAGGTGAACTTGACGCCGTGGAGGTAGTGTCGGAAAGATCTCACGCCGTACACGGCCGCGAGGGCTTCCCCATAGAAGCTGCTGTAGCGCACTTCCGACCGGGAGAGGGAGCGGCTGGTGGCTGCGATGATGACGTCGCGATCCTCGTCGTCCTTCTGCCCCAATATGGCAGAGATGCCAACCCCGGACCAGTCGGTCATAAGGTACAGTGGCCGGCTTGGGTCGTAGGCGTGTATGACCACGCCAGGCTCGGTGAGCCGCTCCTTGAGCCGGGCCAGCGCGTCGTCGTGCTCCTTGCCCCAAAGATCCTTGACGTTCTCGTTGCCTTTTCTCAGTAGGCAGTTCAGTGGCCATGCCAGTGACGAGTAGTCTTCTTTGCCGATGCGTGCAGCCATGATTCGGTAGAAATTCATGAAGCCCAATATGGCCCGGACGCCTCGGACGTCTTTGGGTGTGGGTAGTTCGAGCAGGGCGGCCACTTTCGCCTGGTGAGGCGACAGCCTGCCGGGTCGCAGCAGGAAACCCAAAAACTCACACCCGCCGGCGGCGAAAACCGACTTGCCTGGGTGACCGCGCAGTCCCACTTTGCTTAGGCGCTGCATGACTGCCTCGAGGTCGGCCAGGTGCTGGCGGGCGGTGGGCGAGGTCACTAGGATGTCGTCGCAGTACACCTTGGCGCAGCTGAGTCCGCGCAGTTCGTGCTCGATCACCCGTCCAAACATGGCGGTGCTGTTAGCGCTGCCGAAGGGCATGCGCTTGTAGACGTACTGTTCGGGAGCGGCGCCGTCTCGCGCCCACCAAAAGCATGTCTTGAGTGACGCGTCGTCGGTCAGGACGATCTGGTGAAATCCGCTGCGCAGGTCCAGCTTGGTCATGTACTGGTCTCGACCGATGTCGTGAAACAGGTCTTCGGGCAGCCGTGGAGGCGTGCGATCTCTGAGTGATAATTCATTGATCCCTCGCAGGTCTAGCGCCACGCGCTTGTCCGACCAGGAGCCATCCAGGGCCTTCTTCATGGCCACGACGACGTTGCAGGTGTTTTTGCAGTATTTTGGGGCTTTCTCGATGATGCCGTCAGCCAGGAGCTTGTTGAAGTGTTCATCGATCAGTTTTCGCTCGGCTGGAGAGAATCGTCGGGGCTTCTGGTAGTGTGAGGCGGACTCGTCTTTGAAGGGGATGTCAAACTTGCCGATCTGTCCCGTGTATCCAGGCAGGTCGGTGGCGGTGGTGGCCATGAAGCTTTTCTCGCGACGCAAGAGGCTGCGTAGGTCCTGCCATTCTTCGTCGGTCCAGGCGCCCTCGCCGTGGAAGCCTGCTTGAGGCCCCATGATGACGTCCAGCTCCTCATCACGGGCGTGTAGTGCCTCGACGTCGTCTTCTCGGCCGAGAGGCATGGCGCTGTCCACCTCGCCGGCCTGCGTGGAGAATGTCTGCGCCTGGAAGTGCTGCCGCGGCTTTTTGCGTCGCTTGCGGCCCCTGCGGGCGTGGCGTCGGCTTTTTGCCCTCCTAAGGCCGGCTCTGCGCCGTAGATTGTGGGAGGATGGCGCCCCTCGGCCTTGCCGTTTATTCCGCTTGCTGGCGCGTTTGAAGCGGCGGGGGGGGTCCTCACACTTTGGATTGAGAATGATGAATCGCATGATGGCGTTGGTGTTGGCCAGACGGAACTGTGTCCACGCGTGTATCGCCCCGGCGGTCGCTGCGGCCGTAATGCACCAGTTGGGCACGCTCCTCCATGCTTCTATCGCCACCAGACACGCCACCTCCACGAGCACGTGTCCTATGCTGTTGGTCTGGACCGTCGTAAAGGTAGTCCAGACGGCTAGTGCGCAGCCAAGCCGTACGCACACTCGCTGTACCCAGGTGCGGGCAAGGAGTTGCAGCACTGCTTTAGCCTGTTGCTGAGCCCGCCGGTTGCGCCTTCCAGCGGACTTGGGCACTGGGCCCCAGGCCTGGATGAGTGCCCACCTCATCCGGGCGCTAGGGGACCGCTCCACGAGTCATAACAGCAGGGGGAGGCTCGGGGAGAACCTCCGCACTGCCCGCCATGTCGCCTCCAGGAGCAGAATGCCGACTGACACGTAGTGTACTGTGGCCGATCCGAACCACTGGGTCACCAGCACCCCCACGGCCCAGGATGCCATTCCCTGTGTTGTCAAAGCGGCCGCCCCTGCTGTTGCGGCGATCACGACGGCAGCGGTGTGTTCCAGGCACCATGCGCCGGGTGCCCATAGGCAGGGCGTGACGGAGGCGAAGGTGTACATGCTGGCCCACACTACGCTTTCCGTGCCGAACCCTTTGGCCCACATGGTGGCGGTTGTGACCAGCCCCACTGTGATGACGTTGTTGAAGGCGCGTGGTGTCGGTGACCGGGTTGTGGTTTTGGCCACGGCTGTGGGTGTCTGTGTGTGAGGGGCTGCGCCAAGCCCCAGCCGCGTGGTGGTGAGTCGTGACCCGTCATTCCACCTGTCTGCGGGGTTGGTTGGGGCGGTTGTGGCGTGGTGGCAGCCGTGCTGGGTGGTTGCTGCTGAGGGCGTCTTGAGCATTTGAGAAAAAAAGGTTTAGTGGTCCAGATTGCCCAGTCTGTGTTTGTTGTTTTTGGTGACGTATTATTTCCCCCCCCCAGCAATGGGTGGAGAGGCTGTGGCTCGACCGACGTTGCTGGCAGTACGAAGAAGGGGGTTGGAGATGCTGGGATGTCGCTGACGATGTTGGGGGATGTCAGTGCCGTGGTGGGGCTTGCGAGGGAGAAAACGCACATCATGGCGGTTGCTAGCCAGATGTGCATTGGAATGTGGGATGATCGGGGTCTGCGGCGGGGTGCCTGTACTGCTTGAGGGGCAGGGCGGTGACGCACATCGGGAGGGGCGGGTGATGCGGTGGGAATGGGCTGGTATGGCCCAACTCTCAACAAGTCGTTGGGTGTTTGTTGAGAGTTTTGTGCAGGGGTTGAATGGCTGCCCACGTGGGTGGGCACTCCGCGCGCGTAGTTGTGGTCGGTGGTGCGTGGTGGGGCGGTGGGTGGTGCGATCATAGTGTGCGTTGTAGCTGTCCATTGTGAGCCGTTTGCCCTGAAACGCCGTAAAGTCAGCGGCCGGAACCCATTTGTAACTTTGACGGTGTTGATGTACATGCGGGCGGTGGCGTCGCGCACGAGTGCCACATTTTCTGGACGCGTGTCTCCTTGCAGGATTCGGCACGGGGAGTAGCCGCGCAGCACAAGATCTTTTCGCGCGCCCGATACCGCGCAGCGGTCGGGGAGGAAGCGGTCAGCAGGAAGAAGAGCACGCGCCATGCGGCGTCCCAGTCGATGTCCTGGCCGGTCAGCACCTGGAAGTGGTCTTCCCGGGGAAACGTAATGGGCTCGCACATGTATCCAGTCTGCGGCGGGTACGATTCGGTCTCCTCCATAATCAACTGAGGCAGCGTCTTGCTTTCGCTGTTTGGCGTCAGTACGAACCGACTGATGACGCGGGTGGCGGCCTCCGTGCTGTTGAAGATTGCGGGCAGGGAGCCGAACAGCTTGCCCTTAAGTTTGTTGATCTCGGGGCGCGTGAGCTCATCGTCGCGGTTCGCGTTCTTTTCGAACACGAGGTTGCTGACGAAGGCACTGAGCTCATTGGCCAGACCGGTGAAATCGCCGTCGGACATGTTGGCCTTGGTGACGACTGGTAGTGATTTTGGTTTGGAGGACATGGTGATGGTTTGACGCCTGCACACGCAAACCTCACCCCTTAAGCAGGGGGTGTGGGGAACGGCAGTCCCACTTGTCACGCGGTTGTAAGGGTAGGCTGCCGTCATCACTTAAGATCCTGAAATGTTCAGGAGTGGTTGCGTTCCACTGGACGTGGCACGCTGTTGCTGACCACTGCACGTGATCTGACCACTGCACGCGGTCAAAGCCTGAAATTTTCAGGAGTGGTTGCGCCCCACTGGACGTGGTATGCGCTGCTGGCCACTGCACGAGGCCGGCATGGGGGGAGGAAGGCTGTTCTGACCACTGCACGCGATCTGACCACTGCACGCGGTCGAAGCCTGAAATCTTCAGGAGTGGTTGCGCCCCACTGGACGTGGTATGCGCTGCTGGCCACTGCACGAGGCCGGCATGGGGGGAGGAAGGCTGTTCTGACCACTGCACGCGATCTGACCACTGCACGCGGTCGAAGCCTGAAATCTTCAGGAGTGGTTGCGCCCCACTGGACGTGGTATGCGCTGCTGGCCACTGCACGAGGCCGGCATGGGGGGAGGAAGGCTGTTCTGACCACTGCACGCGATCTGACCACTGCACGCGGTCGAAGCCTGAAATCTTCAGGAGTGGTTGCGCCCCACTGGACGTGGTATGCGCTGCTGGCCACTGCACGAGGCCGGCATGGGAGGGGGAAGGCTGTTCTGACCACTGCACGCGATCTGACCACTGCACGCGGTCGAAGCCTGAAATCTTCAGGAGTGGTTGCGCCCCACTGGACGTGGTATGCGCTGCTGGCCACTGCACGAGGCCGGCATGGGAGGAGGAAGCAGAGTGAGTTGTGAGGCACGGCGCGAACGGCTCTGCTGATGCTGCGCGTCGCTGCCGCCACAGGGGTGTCAAAAATTTTGAATGGCCCAAGTCACGGGGTGAAGGGCGAAGTGCTCCGAAATGAGCGTCTGGCGGAGTCGCGGGGGACGTCGGCAGAGTGGGCACGAGCTATTGTGTGTCAGCCACGTGGACAGGCAGCGCGAGTGGCAAATGCGCCGTCCCTTCAAGCAGGGACACCGCAGGACGTGAGACGCGCAGCGCTGCCACGTGGGGACAGGGGCCATGCATATGACGCAAGTGCTCAAGCAGGGCGCGGGGCTTCGCCGGCAGCGTGTGCGCCGGAACAGCTCGGTGACGCGGCGCTGGCGGGTCATGCTACTTCTGACGTGGCGCGCGATGTGAACTCCCAGCGGGAAAGTCAGAGCTGCCCCGTGCCAGTGACGGGGTGGGGTTCTGCAGATAACTCAGAGAGGTGTTTCAAAATCAATGGAAGGTGAAAGGTTCAGGAAACAGGGCAAAATTGTGGAAAAGGCCCAAAATGATTTACATCGGGCTGACGTGGACTGCTGGTGGTATCTGAGCGTGAAATTGGGGCGGTGGTGTGGCTGGTATAAATTATACGTCGCCCGGTATAACTGGCACACGGGCGCACTTGGGGAAAAGCGACGTTGCGAAGTGGGGGAAAATGGTGACAACTGAGCGCGGACGTGGGAATGACTGTCTGAGAGGGGGCAGGGAAGTGGCGAAGCTGAGAGCGCAAGGGGGGGGAAGGCCTTTGTCGGGGCTGCGAGGTCCCCCGACCCCATGGTTGGGCGTGTCTATAGTTGTGACAGGAACCCATGTAAGTGTAAGGTGCCTGAAGGTGATCTTAACACCTAGCAGCAGTTGATCCGGACGATGTGTTGATAAAGGGCAGATTTGTCAGCAGCATGGATCCTGATCTCCGCAGACAGTTCCACCTAAGATTCCTAACAGAGAATGAAAGGAATAATCTGTCGTGGTCACAAACCACACAGATACTGCTCGACTTGAATTATGTTGTTCATTCGAAGCAGTCGGAGACTCTACACTATCGGGGGCAGAAGGAGCAGTCATCAGGAGGCCCAGTCAAAAAGGAGAAGGACAAGGGGCGTGGCAGAAAGCCATATGACAAATCCAATAGGAACTGGAATCAGAGTCAGAATGGCAATCAGAACCCAAATGCCAATCAGAATCGGAGCAAAGGGAAAGGTGGAAAAGGCAAAGGTAAAGGAAAAGGAGCAGCACCAAATCCTCCTCAGCCTTGCCAACGTTGTGGTCGTTCCAATCACGCCACAAAGGATTGTTTCTCCACCAGGACCCCAGATGGAAAAGCCATACACGGCAAGCCTCCAGCTCAAAATCCTTTCAGGAGACAGCAGCAACAGAATCAGGGTGCTAAGAATGAGTCCGGCAAACTCATCAATACAATCTTAAGGAGTTAAAGAGTCAGCACAGCATCAATGCAGCAGTTGCAGCTCCAGCTCCAGCTTCAGCTCCAGCTCCTCAGGGAAACTCTCAGGGTACTGCACAGGTACCAGTGTTGAGAGCACCCACAAGGTAAATCAGCCTGAAGATGCCACTGAAGCAAGTGGCCGGGTTGAGAGTATCTCAGAAGAAGTCCTTTCCAATCTGACATTACAGTTTCAGCAGATGGACACTCCCTCAGAGCACATCGCACAGATGCAGTCTCAGACAGCACAGCTGAAATCACAGAAGAAGCTGTTGTTGTACAAAGGGAAATTATATGGACAGAGTACTCACATATTGGTAGATCCAGGAGCTACATCGTCTTTCATCGACAGACAGTTCGCTGCTCAGCTTGGTATAGCACCCACAGATTCCTCATCATTCTCAGTGGGATTGGCTGGAGGAAGCCAACTACCTTGCACATCCTATCTTCCCAATGCTACATTCACGCTGGGTAAGTATAAGGACACAGAGGATTTCTACATCATTGACATGAAACCCTTCACTGTCATCCTGGGTCAAGATTGGTTGGAAAGGAGAAATCCACACATTGACTTCCAGTCCAAAAATCTGACGATCACTAGGAAGCACTCATCAGGCTCCAGTGTTCGCACAGTATTATCCAGAGTTGAACAGACTCCAGGCTCAGATGGCCTTCCTGAAATGGAATTGGTCAGTGCCACCACCATGAGAAAGCACCTACGTCGTATTCGATCCAGTGGTTCGGCTGAAGAAGCCGTAGCTTATCTCTTCTTTCTCTCAGAGGTCGATGGTGAACTGGTCTTCGCAGCAGCAGACTCAGACACCACTATGGAAGACCCAGAGGTCACAGCAGCACGTGATCAAATGAGGGAAGACTTTTCAGACATATTCCAGGAGGATCTTCCAGCTGGTCATAGGCCAGAACGGTTTGAAGGTGGTTATCATCGAATCAACATTGAACCTGGGCACACGCCGCCATCGCAGCCAGTTCGTACCATACCAGTGCCCATGATGGAAGAGCTCAAACGACAGATCATCAAATATGTCGAATTGGGTATCCTTCGTCCGTCATCATCTCCATATGGATGTCCTATCATTTTCGCTCTTAAGCCAGGTGGGAAGTGGAGGATGTGCTGTGATTATCGAGCCCTTAATAACATCACAATTAAGGACACGTATCCATTGCCACCTCACGACACCCTTCTTGAACAGCTAAAAGGTGCACGATGGTTTAGCAGATTTGACTTCAATCAGTTTTTCCATCAGATCCCTATACATCCAGATGACATTCATAAAACAGCTATATATTCGCACCAGATACGGTTCCTATGAGTGGACAGTTATGCCTTTCGGATTGACCAATGCTCCTGCAACAGCTCTACGTGTAGGAAATCGGGCATTCTTCGACTTCATCGATCGGTTCCTTGTCATTTTCATGGATGATACTATTGTATACACTCCGGACTTTGACAGCCACGTGAGTCATGTCCGACAGTTCCTCCAGCGTTGCAGAGATCACCAGTTCTTCATCAGGCCTTCCAAGGTGGAGTTGTTCGTCAGATCTATAGACTTTATCGGACATCACATCTCTGAAGCAGGCTTATCCATCATCGAAGACAGAATCCGAGCAGTCATGGCAATACAGCCTCCAGTGTCGTATGGTCCTACCGTTGGAAAGCAGCCTCTACGCCGTATGGCTAAAGATGGCAAGTCATCCCTTCGGTCATTCTTGGGCATGGTCGGTCAATTTAAGAGATTCATATCAAAGTTCTCCAAGATTGCCGAGCCGCTCAATCGTCTCCTTAAAAGATAATGCAGAGTTTGTCTGGGAATCTGAGCAGCAGCAGGCATTTGATAACCTCAAAAGTGCCATCTGCAATGCTCCAGTACTACAGCTTCCAGATCAGAAACTGCCATCTATTATGGAGGTCGATGGATCAGGCACGCACGTTGGTCAAGTGGTACTACAGGACCAAGGAAAAGGTATGAAGCCACGTGGCTATCACAGCGTCACTCTCTCCGATACACAGAGACGTTGGCCTATTCCTGAGATCGAGCTATTATTTTTGCCATTGTGGAGGGCTTCCGATTCTTTCGTCACATCTTGTTGGGAGCTCCTGAGACTATTGTACGCTCAGATCATCAGCCACTGGTTTATTTCCAGTCCAAATCCACACTAAGCCCCAAACAGGCGAGGTGGTTGGATGAGCTCTCCGAGTACAACTTCCGAATAGAGCACATTTCTGGCGAGAAGAATAAGGTTGCAAACGCACTCACTCGTATCTCTACACTCTTTGAACTCACTGTTTGTCTGAAACACATAGACATCACCGAGGTTCCAGTCATACCATCTACAGATCCTACATTCATTGCTCTTATATCTTCTTCATCAGCTCATCAGCTTCACGACATCATTATATCCCAGTATGATCGTGACACATTTGCACAGACTATATTGGCTAAGCTGACATCATCGACTTCATCACAGTCAGTCAGCAGCTTCGAGCTCATTCAGGGGTTGATCTATCGCAAGACCATATATGGCAGACAGCTGTACATTCCACCTACTGCCAAGGTCCCTACAGATGACGGTGAAATCACACAGCTTCGCCACATTCTCCTTCATGAGTGCCACTCAGCCACTATTTCTGGTCATGTAGGCAAAAATCGCATGCTTCATCTACTGCGTAGCCGATATTATTGGCCAGGAATGACGACGGCAGCCATCCAGTACATTCGGGAGTGCCCGTTTGTCAACGCCAGAAAACGAGGCGACACAAACCTTATGGTCAGTCACATATACGATATTGTGTGCCTAAGACAAAATGGCTTGATGTATCTCTTGACTGGATTACTGACCTGCCTATCACCACTAATGGGCACGACAGTATATTTGTGGTAATGTGCCAATTCTCTCATCGCTGTCATCTCATACCCTTCAGCATGACCTGGACTGCTCAGCATACTGCTTCTATATATATGCAGCATATCTTCAAGCTCCATAGCGAGTTGCGGCGGGTCGTCGAGGATAATCAGGGAAACAGCAAATTTCACGCGGTCGTGTGGGACGAAAGGATTCGATCAATGTCGGACGGTGTTCTAGAGACCAGAAACAACAAAATCCAGCCCAACGATACTGCACGGAAAATAAGCCGTCGTAAGCGCTACCCAATCATGTCCAATCAACCGCGCGTCCGTAACCGAGCCATACCGCCCGTACCGAAAACCTCTCTAACGCGGGTTCCTCACCCCATCTCAAGCGTCGGTGTTTAGCCAATCATGGCCAAAATCGCAGTGTAAAATTAAGCGTGCGTGGTACCAAACCTGCTGAATATATCAGCTTGACTGTATATTCGGAGTGTGGTAATCAGAATAGATAAACGGATAATAATCAGTCTTCCCGTTATATGTTCGGGGTCTAGGGTTCCGGGACCGGTGACAGTCATACACCCTAACTATAGGAATGACAGTCGGGGCGTCACTTCCAGCAAACATGTACCGGTTTGTCGATCAGTTATATATATCAGGCCGAGAATCGTTCGATTATAAATTGTTAAATCGTGGGATCATCGTTCGTAAAGGCGACGACGGCTAGCGCAAATAATCCGTAACGTAAACCTCGGATACCTTGAATCGTCACTCTGAAACACGATACGCGGTTCCAGCGTCAATCTGTATCACGAAACGCAATTCATTGAACCTTGAATCGTCACTCTGCAATACGATACGCAATTCAAAGGGGGCTACATCCTAAGAACTGTAAGGCTAATGCCTAAGGTGAGGGTTTAAAGTGGACTCAGTTCCCCCCAATATCCTAAAAACACCATGAGGGACGCCTCAAATCGGTGTAAGAAGACTGGTACCAGCAGAAGCAACAACAACAAAGACATCAAAGACATATACAAAGGTATGCCCGTTGTGAGGTCACAACTCTTTTAAGAGGGGAGATCTGTCAGGGTTATGACCGATGACACATGTGTCATACATGTGTCATACCTGTCAGACATGTCATACCATGTCATGTCATCATGTCATATATATATGACAGACAGTCGTCAGTACGGTCGACTATGACTGTACATGTCATCGAGATGATAAGTCACATCATCTGTCATTTATTCAAGGTAAGACTTGAATGACACATGCCATCGAGAGGCCAGTATGTCGGACTCGAGATGGCGAAGCAAGATGCTATCTTGAAGTACCGAACGGTTCGGAGAAGAAATCATCTTCGCTTCTAGCATGTTCTGAACAAGCATGCGAGTATCATATGGCGAACGCATTATTCGTTCAGCCGATACTAGTCGTTCAACCAATGCCTCGGGTTCACAACCCAATAGCGGTGCCATCTATGAGATGGGAGGCATTCGGTATAGATGAGGTAGCGTTGTGCTACAGCAGTATCTTCGGACGAAGTCTGCGCTCATCACCCGCTCATACGCTGCCCGAGTGTTACTGTTCAATAACACCTGCGCTATCTTATTATATCATAATATATCTTAAGGTTCGCTTGTGCGTCCTTATCAGATTTCTAATTATTGATTAAATGGTATCGAAGCACAAGTAATCACTGCTATTCATATACCCCATTCGCACAAGCACACGCTCACAACTCGCTTCCTGTATCGCAAATGCCACACTTGCATATCGTGATGCCATCTGCGCATTTGCTTGAATATATTTGCTTCATTATCATGATTGACATGTTATACTCGCATGGTAGTGCCAATGGCTGAATTTAAATGTGTATCGTATCCATTCGCATGGCGTCTTGGCAGATATCCCGTTGGATGCATCCCAACCGACACGCAGGCTTGACAGTTGCGATACAGGAAGCGAGTTGTGGGCAGATATATTTCATAATTGCACCATGCGTGTTTGACATGCAGACGATGTAGAAAGGAGCCCGCTAGATCTCATCGCGACATGTGAGCACGCCGTCTGCAAATATAAATGTCTATTAAAAGGAAGCACGTTGTGCCACTTGCGTGTTTTTTTATAATTGTAGCATGCATGCGCGTCCACACAATGCATATACTGAAGCAAGTGGCTTTTGGACTGAGATCCGCACAAAACGACGCTTCAGGTGCAGGCACATCCGCAGGCGCAGGCGCATCCGCAAGCGTGTCTGCAAGCATTCACGATATCGGTCGTTTCATAAATGTCACCCATCAGCAGCTAGATTTTTCAGATATGGATCTTAGTGAAGCAGAGATGAATGCACTCAATTCAGTAGACCATTCCTGATCTACATACGCACGTATAAAATAATTGTGTGAACGCATATTATAATTTGTATAGCGTCTGGCACGTGTGCGATCATATACGATTATGCATATGTGGTACATATCATGGATGTCTGCATGCATGCATCTCGCAACTTTTACGTGATTATAGTATCATTTCTCAATCTCTGTAATTTTTACCTACGATATACGTTCCTCCTACGTTATACGATTATTTTAATCATTTTATTACTATTATCATTATTATTATTATATTAACAATTATAATAGCGATCTGAGTATATGCCTAAGCATGGTTAAGTATGTGAGACGCCTGAACGGTATCGTCCATAACTTTTCGATAAGATGTCCAATACCTCCAGTTTGATCCCTCAAGTGCGAAATATGTTTAGATCGCTTTGGCCGACTTGTCAATCGGATAGTTCGCAAACTTCAATGCTGTGATTGACTATTGATAACGCGCACCTTGAATTGTGGAGTGTACTGCGCGTTCGAGGCGATGCTATACGTAATCGACCGACTCCATAATCGAAGTTCAATGAATTATCACGGAAGGGTATAGAAAACACAACATGCGAATATAAGGTGTTAGATCAGTCCAACACCATCCTGGACTGCGGTAGTCTGGCGTTGATGCCACTTCCGATGCAAACTCTCTGTGACACAGTCTCTGAACCCGAACCATCTTGCGTTCCCTATCCCGCGGTGCCTTCTAATGTTGCAGCGAGAGTCCTGTAATAATGGGCAGGACAATGCATTTTCGTCTCGTTCTCGTCCCAAGAACGAATCTCGTAGGGAGGACGCAATCTCGCGTGGTACTTTTCCCGCCTTCAGGGTTCAAGCATGTTGGCATAGGGCAGCCCAGGAAACAATCGGCGATGACACGGTGGCATTTCGGGTGGGGGAAACTTTGGAATGTGGTTATTAGCTTCGCGTGCGTGTATTTACATCGAGTGGGATCACACACCTAAATATACATTTGATGATAGAAGCTGCGCATGGGGCACTTCCGATCCGTCCCACCCACACTTGCATGATGCATAAACTGCGCCAGTATCCATAATTGTAGCGGTGGTAGGCGTGGGTGCTTCGGTGCTCTCGTCCCCTGACCGGGTGGCACTAGAAAGTGCCGAACAAGGTTACACTAACCTATATACAATATGTTCGATGATGCTACATTGTTCGCGCAATGAAAGGTTGCTTTTATAAATTGTTTGTTGATATATACAAGTACTAACAGGCAGATGATAGTTGCCACTGTAACTAATTTAAAACTGACAAGAGCGATTGTTCGGCTCCTTATAAAGCCTTACAAAGTAATTGTGTCGGTTCGAACTCCCTCAGATTCCCTCGGATTCGATAGACCGCACATGTCAGTCACTTCACTTTCGGTTCCTTTATTTAACCGAACCTCGGACTACAATAACTGCAATTTAGTTCAGAAGTCATATATCAGGGTCTACCAACTCTCGCGATTCAAACAGACCTGCTGACGAGTGTAGCAATTTGGCACTGGCCAAGATCTTTTTTTAGAATTTTGATTCAAAATTTGGGGGCGATTTTGGCTATAAATATTTTTCAAAATATGGTCGAAATGTTGGTGAATTTTTCTAAATATGTAATTTTTTTTATTAAAAGATGCACAACAAATAGTTGTAATCAAATAAAATGAAGTAAATTTGGGGGATTGGTGAAAAATCTGGGGGAATATGGCTCGATCGATCTAGGGATAGCCGCGCAGCCGAGCCCGCGTAGTAGCATCACGATTGTTAAAGGTCGATGGTGTGCGGTATGACACAGCGCTTTGAACGGAAGTGTATATGGCGTAAGAAAAACAATCCCCGAGTTAGGGTTTCGCGAAAAAGAATCCATGCGTGCGTTTGCAGGGGTAGCAGATCATTTTGTCCTATGAAAGGTTTTTTTATGTCGCAAATTATCTTGTCGCAGGTGCGACAACAATCTACCTATGGTCACATTTTGTCGCAGCTGTGACAAAATAGGTCTCAAGGGGGTATTTTGCTGGAAACAGCAGCTCAGGCAGTGAGGACCCGCTGCCGACGGTGAAACAACGGATCACTAAACTCGGATATACAAACGATATATACCCGAGATGAGTGACACAGGCTGACCACCGAAGATGACATACAGGAATGACACTAGACTGTACGAACTAGTCGTAGTGTCAATTCCAGCACACCACCTCATCTGAGGTGGACCAGCTAGTGACACTCACCACCCTAGCTACTAGAGTTTACAGAGAAATGTCAAGATGTTAACTCTAGGGAGCTAGTCAAAGTCACAGGTGGCAAGATGAATGTACAGGCTAGCAAAATAATACTGCTAAGCCTAGGAAATTGCTAGGACCATTCTGGTCTGCTAAAATTAATGCTCTGCCAGCTAGTGGTGGGTGTTCCCACAAATCTCGCCTGTCTGCATGTGATGGAGAATGCTAAAAGAATTCCGCCTGTCGGTTTAGCTTTGATATCTCTGCGAACTGTAAGGTCTCTTGCCATAAAAAATGTTCGTCTCAATCGGTAAAGCTGCCCGCTAGTGGTGGGAATTTCAACAACATCCTCTGCCCAAAACTACAGCAAGTGGTGGAGAAATGCCGAAAGGAACACCGCCTGTCTGTTTAAAGAACTAATAGTAGCATCATCAGAATCGTAACTAGCATCATCCTCACAATAAGAATCTTCATCATAAAATTCTGCACCACCAGTTCCAACGGAATCGTGGGCTCCTGCCTCCCAGGCAGCCCACTCCTCTGCGGTGTAGACATCCTCTTCGTCCACAATAGGCTCACCCTCAAAAGAAAGTGTGCCCACATGAAACTCACTCTGCGGTAAAAACTCTTCCCCAAGTGGGGCCTCGAAACTTCCGCCATAAGAATTCTGCTGAAAACCTGTGTCCAGCTCGAGCTCCTGTTCCAATCGATCGGACGAAAAATGCGGAGCGGCCAAGTGGCCATTGTGCTCTTCCTCTTCCTCACAACTGCCATCGGAATCGTCGAAATACCCAAGTGGGTACTCCGATTCATCCTCATCCTCACTAGGCAAATACTCCTCATAACTGTGAACAATCCCAGAGCCCATATAGGGAGGAACAATGGGAGGTGCATGTACATAGTGAACTTCCGCGCGGACAGGAGGGGCCTGCCACACGGTGTCGCTCGCCCTAGTGGCACTAGGGGAGGGTCTAGTGGTCGAAATCTGAGTAGAAACTGATTGTAGCGCCAAAATTGCCGGTGCATAGCCAACTCCTACTTCGCAAAATCTTCCGCTCGAAATTCCGGAACCAGCGGCTTCGGACGAGACACCACCAACTTGTGGCTCACCAGCCACCAAGATGTTCAATACTACCGGAAAATTCTCGTTCGAAACTGCCGAAATTTGAGCCGCCTCACGGAAATGCGAAATAGCCGCATGCATGGAAGTGCACAAGGAAACGAGCTGCGATCTTTTGAGAGTTGAGACCCTCGCAAAACCAGTGTCGATAGATCCCAAAAGAGCTAGGAGCTCTTCACTCTCCAAAATCTGAGATGAAGTCATAATCGAATAAAGAAACGAATACAAATCCAAATAGAGATCGCAAATGAAAATAGCTGAAGAGTACCACTCCGTCGAAATCACCCAAAGCCGTAAGCAGCCGCCTCCAGAAAATACGTAGAATCTGCTCCGAAGCGTCCCACAAGGCGTGGAGACGCTTAACCGAAAGATAGGGCGGAAATAAAATAAAATTCTACGCTAAAATGCAGTTCACGCGAACGTGAGAGGGACCATAACCTGCTGGAAACAGCAGCTCAGGCAGTGGGGACCCGCTGCCGACGGTGAAACAACGGATCACTAAACGGTAACTAAACTCGGATATACAAACGATATATACCCGAGATGAGTGACACAGGCTGACCACCGAAGATGACATACAGGAATGACACTAGACTGTACGAACTAGTCGTAGTGTCAATTCCAGCATATTTTGCAGGGGTGGACATATATATAATCGTTTGGCTTATATAAGCCGATTATATCGCTAATGGGTATATAACTATAAGCGTCGAAAATCAGGCCAAAAAGACGCTTATATTATATCCGATATAAGCGTCTTTGCTTATATAACTATAAGCGCATATATCGGCGATATAAACGCTTATATCGGCGATATAAGCAAAGATATCACCATCACAAGGAGGAAAATATCCAAATCTTCGGGATTTAGCTCGTATAATTTTGTCCATTCCTGGCAGTGAGATTGGGAATGAGAGGGTGTTTAGTGTAGCTGGACGATGCATCGCAACTGTCAAACGTGCTTCTGTGGCACCCGAAAATCTTCATATGGCCGTTCACATTGAATCGGAACCATCCGAGCGATCCCTTGATCGACATGCAGAAGACGTTGGCAAGGGAAAATGCCTTGAAGGCGGAATCTCTGGCGTACGATCTTCAGTCGTACAAGGGCTTCAAGGATTTCGAAATCCTTCTCACCGAGCAACACGAGGAAGATCTCATCCAAAACGATACAGTATGGTGGACCCAGAGATGGCGGAGACTTTCGACCAAGATGACTGATTTATACTTATACTTTCGATTGGCTTTTCTTTTATATTGATACTTTTATACTGGTACTTTTATGGCTTTTAGTAAATGTTTGATTTATTTTCTTTTATACATTTTCTTGGCTTTTTTATTTGAATATGTGTCTACACACTGTGCACTGTCATATTCCGCTTTTATGACGTATCACTAAATAAAATCAGATATAGAAAATCCTGAATTCGCCCACGAACTGCTAAATTTAGGGGACTATAATCATTAAATTGTGCTTATATAAGCGTGTTTATGCTTATATAAGCGTCGATATAATATAAGCGTTGACGCTTATATCGACGCTTATATAAGCGTCGATATTACCATTATATCACCTCGACCCACGGTTATATAAGCGCTGACGCTTATATCTCCAAAATCGATATAACTGTCCACCCCTGGTATTTTGTCGCAGAAACTTATTAAAATTTCAAGAAATATACAAAAACACTTTCAGCCGAGTAGGGGGTCTAACATGCAATGAACAAAAATTCAATAACAAAAAGATATCGCCAGATACGTATTTCCTAAAAAGAATTGAAACCAGGCATCTGTCAGTATAGGCCTCTTCAAGAATATTTCAGCATCAAGAAATACGCTAGAAGAAAATGGTTGAGGTGCGCAATCCTGCAATCATGCAACAAGCGAAAAAAAAACGCCAGATGCTGCAGAACAGGATGCGGAGAAAACAGACGAAGTTACGAGCTGGTAAGAAAGTATGCAACAAAACAAGCGGAAACCTGCACACGCTCACTTAGAAATAGTCAGTGCAAAAATAATAATAAATTATTATTTATTGGCGCAGCAACAGGCAGCACAGGGGTGTTTTCAATTTTGAACGCTGGAAATAAAATGAGAAGGCGGATGAGCTCAAGGGAAGCGCCTTTCTTTTGTCGCGAGGTGTATTTTTTCTGTCGTGTCGCAAACAGATCCGATTATACTCAACATTATGCAACGACGGTTCGCAGCTTTTTCAAAAAAAAAGCTGCAGGGTCCTGCGTTTCCCTTATAGGAGCGAAACAGGTTTTCCTGGAAAAAGTGACATCGACATACACGATACTACCAGAACTGTCCACCTTGGGGCCCTTTTTTACGGAAACAGTGTGATTTCCCCGACAGATCGGGAGTAACCGCCCATATATAATTATATTGCAGTCCACACCGGTCACCTTAAGATGGCAAGCAGGAGAGTTATACAAATCGATCGAGCATTGCCGCCAATCAGAGACGCATAGAATATTCCTGGGCGTAGTATCGAATTATGGATATTCATGCAGAAGTTATCAGCGCGACAGATTTCAGATGGCGTATATAAAAGATATTTCCGACCGATCGCGCATAATCGCCAATCAGAGAAGCCATGCGATTAGATAAACTCCATGAATATGGGTCACACGCGAAATACCATAAGCTGACTGTGCACGTAGAAGGAGCACGTGTTTTTTGTATAATTATAGAAGGAGCACGTGCTACAGATTTCAGGATGGCTTACATGAGATGTTTTCGACCGATCGCGCGTAACCGCCAATAAGAAGTGCGAGCACCTGAGATAGGCACCATGAATATGGGACGACAAGGAAAAGGGATCGCACGACAAAAGCGAGATGGTTTGCAGACGCTGGCTAAGCCAATCAGCGACGCGATCAGTTTCGATTTATATATTGGTAAATTAAAAAACTGCACCACAAAAAGCCCTTAAGTGTGGCGTCGTCGCGACAAATGCGATGCGACTGGATACAGAATTTCGCAACATGCTGACATGGCATGGTATTTGCGACACGGTGCTTTCTTTTGTCGCACGAAGATTACAGTGTCACAGTTGAATGCCACACCCGAAACACTGTCATCAACTTTCATTCTGAATTTTCGCTATCTTCATCCGCTATCTTCATCCAGACATGGTACCAGACATGTGACCTCCATCGCATAATCGCACATCCCACCCGAGCCCCGGATCATGACAACCAATCGGCATCCCACATGAGCGGGGTCATCGATGGCAACGAACATGCGGATCACGTCAAAGTATTTTTGAACGTCGCATCCTGTAGAACTCCTCATTGTTCAAGCCGCCGCGACTGTCTCCACACACCTGGCAGACAGTACGTACTTTTTTAAAAAACACTTCTTCCGCCCCGTCGTCAGCGGCCTTTTACGCCCGCAAAGGATATTTTTCGCATTCCCCATGACCACCTTCCCGCCAGATCCGTCCCTCCTCCCTGGATATTTCTTCCGCCCGCCAGACTGTCCGCATGTTCTGCGCTGGCATCTTCCAGCGCAGCGCTGGATATGGGACGTGTTCTAGAGGAGCCGGCAATCCTCTAGATATTTTTCGCAGCGGAATCTGCTTTTAAGGTGACCTGCGTGCCCGCTCGGTTGTTTCCTTAATCAGTGCGTTTCTGCGACTTCCACATCCTTCGTGGACTAATTTTCTTTCAGAACATTTCTCTCGCACCCTGCAATGAACACTGAAAACGAACGGCCAATGCACGAGCGCGTTTTACGCGCTGTGCAGTTGTATTGTGGCACCGCCAATCCTTTCGTTCCAGCGGTTCAAGCATTTGACATTTCCGAGGAATGGTCACACGAAAACCTGCAGGTTGCCTTTCTGTGTTTCCCGATTTCCTACCACGCTCGCCACTCTCACTGGGTTTGTTCATGTGGGGGTGCAGACCGGAGATGACTCTCGCGTCCGTCAACCTTTCCAACCTTCCTCTGGCCAGCAGAATGTTTCACCTGCCCGCAGACCGTTGCAGTCGGCGGGCAACCTGCCTGCGCACTCGCCTCCGCACAGCCCTCTGCTTACCAGTCAGCCTGTCCACTCTCCTTCGAAAAGCCCGGTGCCTAAGAAGGCGAAAAGCACGGGCATGGAGACCGTCCTTCCAGCCCCTCCCGCTCCGGCTTCCACGAGCCAGGTAGGGCTTTTCAAAACTGTCTTCAAAAGTGAATTTGAGTTATTTGTCGCCGAAATAATCAGTTTTGAGTGTTTGATGGACATGTCCATCAGCTGGCAGCTAAGGGGTTAAAAAGGTCGGTGGAGGGCTAAAATCGGGAGGGAGGACACACAAAAATTAAAGCAAATTGAAAGGGGGGATGGACGCCCTCTCGCTGCTTGCGATTTACCCCAGAACAGGCACTCAGTGGGATTGTTTCCCAGCGGACAGTGCAATCGACGGCCCAGATGAACCCCCCCGTCTTAATCGGACGGTCTCCATGAGTTACAGAAACTTAAAATGGCATGAAGGCGTGGGTGGGCACCCACGACGCCCCTTGTGGACTAGCGAATTCGGCGGCAATCGCCTCATATCGCTACACCACAAGGGGTATCGTGGATGCCCATGCCTCCAAGGGAAATCGAACCCCTTACCAACCGCGTGTAACGCGTTCGGCTTACCAACATTTGACCACTCGGTCAAGCACCCACGATGATGGTAACTCGCCGCACGGCAAAACTTATATTGATGAAACCGCATGCCCTACAGAGAGCACTCTGACACGAACTAGAAAAAAAAAAATTGAGACATGCATTTTGAAAAATCAACGTTCGAAAAATCAACCGCATCCGTACGACTGAAGCCGTACCCAACGAAGTCAGTGCTGTCCACGCCCATGAATATCATTTTCCGACCCACAGCCGCCAAGTTAAAACACACAAAAACACCCACAGAAAGCGCACTGTATGTTATCACTCGTAAATTCGCAGCCCAAAATGCCCAAAACACGCGCACCGCCCACCAGGCAACGCACACAGCCTCCTAGGCAACAAACCCCTCGAAGCCCCCCGCCGAACCAGCAGCGCCAAACAAGCTTGGTGGAGTCGACTGCGGCGGACCCCCGGATGAACGCCATGATGCAGCAGATACAGCAGCAAATGATGATGCTGGCTGCTGCAAATAACGGGGCGGCGGAGGCAATGAGGCAGCCTGCTGTGGTGGCTCCAGAACCGGGGGTAGACGCCGACCCATGGACCTCAGTTGTAAACGGCATGAAAGATGACGCGAGAGAAATAATTGACGAGTGGCGCCTGAAGGGGTTGCTTCCGAGGGGCACGGTCAACGTCATCGGGCAGGTCGCCTACAACAAGGTCGCCAAGCACATCCAGTCGCGCCACCCGCAGGTGCCTCTGCGGGTCGTGAAGACCTACGTGACCAACCGGCTATCCTACTTTGAAAAAACAACGTGGATGGTCCCGGTCGCTGGAAATACAAGACCACCGTTGAATTCCCGAACGAGTTTTACATCAGGTACAACGGTCCAGCGGCCGGGTATCGGCTATCGGGTATACGGTGACAGGGATTGGCCCACAAACGAGGAGACACAGGCTTGCCTGGCGGTGGCGAAGGCGATTGCCGACAGCAAGCCTCTAACTGAAGGAGCCCACTTCGAAATCTTTACGGCACTCGGAAATGCCCGATCGTGTGCCGGAAAGAAAACCCGAAGTAAAGGCAAAACTTGCTCTCTTCCACCTGCACGTGTGAACTATGGTGTACGCACGCTGTCTAAGCGCTAGACCAAGCGCGTGGATATGTGAACCTTTTTTATTAGTGTCGCTTATGCCGTTTCCACCCGTATGAAGCACGTAGTCCGCACGTAGTCCACAGGTGTGTGCGTGAGCGCGAGTGAGCGCCAGTTCTTCACCTTTCTCCTTGTCGGTTTCCATACGTGTTTCACCCGTATGAACGACTTAGTCCACACGTCGTCCGTATGGTCTCCATACAGGTGGAAGCGCCCGAACAGCAAGCCTTGGACGCCTCCCCCCCTCGCTGACCGCCAGCACTCCCCTGACCTCGATGGCCCCTTGGCCTTAGGGGACGTGGTGGATATCTTTGCCACCGCTCAGGCCGACGTGGGGCGCATCGGCGACGATTACGCCACCGGAAAGGCCACTAAAAGTGGCATTTCCAACCTTGCCATTGCTCGGGCGATCGTCGCCGTCTTCGGGCCGGGCAAGTCTCTCAACGAGAAGCCCATGGTGCTGCCCTCTGACGTCTACGAGCTCTACATAGAGTGCGTAGTCCACCTGCCGGAGGGGGGCGATATTTACCGGGTGGAGCGGCTCCTCTCCCACCACATGAGCATGGTGGACGAGCTCGTGGATGCGGAGCAACTCCGCACGGGGATAAGAATAGTGCTAACAAGCTCGCGGACCTCGAGCACTCCCTGAAGTCAAGATTAATAAAGAAGAGTGTGGTCTGGCAAGTCCCCCCTCCCTCCCTCCCTCCCTCCCTCCCTCCTCCCCCTCCCTCCCTCCCTCCCTCCCTCCCTCCCTCCCCTCCCTCCCTCCCTCCCTCCCTCCCTCCCTCCCTCCCTCCCTCCCTCCCTCCCTCCTCCCCGCCCTCCCTCCCCGCCCTCCCCCTCCTCCCCCCTACAATTTTCACATTTTTACCTTTTGCACTTTCGCGAACGTCCATGTGTGTATGTCTGTGTGATGTCCTTGCGGTGTTCATACGTACGGACAGTATCTATTGTGGTGTCCATACGGGTGGAAGGGGCTGTACACACGTGCGGACCCCGTCTGAACAACTGGGTTATGTGCGCAGGATACACAAAGCCTACTTGATGCACGCCAACGAGAAGCATGTGTATCCCGAGAAGCTGACAGCGAGGAAACTGGCCGGCCTGAACTTGGAACCTGCTGAGGTGGGGGGACGGGACCGTTGGAATCCCCCCGTCATGGTGTGTTTGCTTGTTTTTCTTTTGTATTCCATTTCGCTTGTCATTTTGTGTCGATGCTCTTAATGCACTCACTTAGGTTGCATTCACTTGCAGTTCGGTACGAGGGGAACTGACCGTCAGTGGTTTCAGGACGTGCGGGCGGGGTATGAAAATGGGGCCGCAGACGGAAGAACCTTTCTCCGATGGTAAAACCGAGGAGGAGGCGGGCAAAGCCGGGGAGGGTAGCGATGACGAGGAGGATGGCGGTACCGAGGAGGACGCCGGGGACGAGGAAGTTGCTGCTGAGGGTGACGACGCTGCTGCTGCTGCTGCTGGTGGTGGTGAAGGAGAGGTTGTGGAGGAGGAGGAGGATGATAAGACGGCGAGTGAAGATGATGATGACACGGAGAAGCCGATGCCCGATGGGCGAGGACGATTCCAAGAAGGAGGAGAAGGAGGGGGCTTCCAAAGAACCTCTTCGCTTTCAGAAGAAGAGGAAAAATGAACCTACAGTCAAAGAAGCCCAGAAGCAAGCAAAGAAGCCCAGAGCAAGCTAGAAAAAATAGAAACATTTTGTATATTTTGTAAATATCTGTACTTTTCGTGAAAATGTCCTGCTCTGTCCTGCTTGCATCTTACGTCGCCCATACGGTGTCCATGCGGATGGAAGCCCACGCGTCCACACGCGTAAAGTCAATATCCACACGTACGGACGGCGATTCATATATTCGAAGCTCCGTCCACTCTCTCAGACGCCATCGTTCATGCGTGTGGACTCTGCTGTTCATACGTATGGACGGTATCGTCCATATGCATGGATTTGTATTATTATAAGTTGTCCACACGTACGGACACCGACGTCCATACGCGTGGATCGGTAAAATATGTTGACAAACCCATCGTCCACGCGTGCGGACACCTACGTCCATCCGGACGAATCGCTGTCCGCACGTACGGACGCACATAATCACGCGTGTGGATACACTTACTATTCTTATCCTTAAGCTCTTTTAGCAATGTCTCTGTACAGACGTGCGGACACCTACGTCCATACGGATAAAATACCGTCCACACGTACGGACGTATATGTCCACACGCTTGGATATACTGATTGTTCGTATCCGCATGCTCATATGTACATGATTATGTCCATACGTACGGACGGCCACGTCCATACGTGTGAACATGTCGATCCATGCGGGTAAAAAGCCCCTCCATACGTACGGATACCTTCGTCTATACGTGCGGAATAGCGAATTCTGATCGTCTATACGACTGTCCATACGGTGTCCATACGGTGTCCATCCGGTGTCCATCCGGGTGTCCATATCGTGTCCATGCGGTCTTCCATACGGTGACCGTGCGGTTGAATAGTGCCTGTGTCCACACGTATGGACACCGGGTGGACTTTAGGCCGTCCATACGGTGTCCATACGGGTGTCCATACGGGTGTCCATACGGTGTCCATGGGACATGTTCGTATGGACACCACATGTACTCGTCGTCCGTACGGTTCTTACATGTGCCTCAAGGTTTCTTCAGAAATATGTTCAGACCGTCCATACGGTTGTCCATATGAGGTCCTTACGAGGTCCATACGCCGTCCATTTGGAAATTCGTACGGATGGACAGGCCAATAATCTGTAGGGCAGGAGTCAGCGGAAGCAGAAGCGGGAACACGCCAGGACTTTGATTTTTCTGGACATTTCTGGAGAGGGAGACCTGTAAGGGCTCCTCTCAGTGAGCGAATAACAACCGTACTGTACGCGTATATAGTATAGTAGGTATAATGCCATACTGATAGGGTTTGCTGATCGGGCCATACAGTAATCACTCAGTAATAAGAAAACCCGCCAATAAGAAAGTAGCCAGCTTTTTTGATTTCTTCACAATATTTAACACATAACACTCCATATTTAAGATCTCTTTATAAATAAGAAAGTTGCCTGGCTGACCTAAAATTCCTGTTTTCTTAAAATCGAGTGTTTACTGCGCGAGTGTTAATCGAGTGTTAACATACGCGTCACGCACTTATCCAATCGTCCCGTAATTTTGTGACACGTGTAGAGGGGTTCAATGCCGTCATTTCAAGCTATCGAACGAAGGCATGCGGTCAGTTTTCAGTGCAATCGGAATTTTCAGGGAAACGTGCGACATATGTCGCCATAATGATAGGGTTTGCTGATCGGGCCATAACATACGCGTCGCTCATCCAATCGTCCCGCATTTTTGTGTCACGTGTAGAGGAGTGCAATGCCGTCATTTCAAGCTATCGAACGTACGGTCAGTTTTCAGTGCAATCGGAATTTTCGTTCGGATTGAAACGTATCGAAAAAGACTATGAGAACCGACGAGCTGGAATGAGGGTCAGAGCCGAGCTGGACCGAAACCGATGGCACCGCCCGCAGGGCGGTATCATGCCAAACCGGAACCGATGAGACCGCCCGAAGGGCGGTCCCCGGACCGACGGTACCGCCCGAAGGGCGGTATCGGAGTGAAGCGGGCTCGATGGAACGATTCGGAGAGCGGTCTCGTCCCCGACGGCACCGCACGCACTACGGTCTCAACGAGTCCGGATATGTCCCAGTTGAGACACTGCTGATGCCTGTGTACGCCGTACTCTCCAAATCCTCGACTACCTCAAGCCTAAGCATTGGTTTATGGAAAATCCCACGGGAGGGTTTCCTTTCGCGCTGCGATTTCGACCTATAGTCTGAAGCTTGCCAGCTCCGTTATATTACTCTCACTGCATGTATGGCACTGGATACCGCAAGCCTACTTGCATTTGGACGCAGTCGCCTCCACCAGTTAACCTACTGTACTGTACGATGGACACGCTCCTTTGTCTTCACCAACAGACTCTGGGGTTTCATCCAGAAACTGCTCAACTGGGACCCCATCCTGGACAACAAGGGGCTGGAGTCTCCGCGGCCCTATACCCTCTGCATACTGGACTGCTTCGTCAACTATTCCAGCTCTTATTCGATCAGAAAAAACATGGCACGCATGCATGCGCATGCTTGTCCTGTATCTGGATCTTAGTTGCTGTACGCCTGACGCTGAGTTCTCCCATCATGGTACTGACAAGCTAAGAGGGGAGGAGTTGCGCCAGGGGTCAGTGGTACATCTAAGCCGTACAATTGGCAGATTGTACTTCTGCCCGATGGGGCAGCTCAATGGAAATGGGTACTGGACGGGACCCCAGAACCATTGACTGCGCACTTTGGAGACAGCGCGCATAGGACCGAATATTGCTGGCAGCATATTATCGTCGTGCCTTCTGGAGCGCTACGCCGCTGGGAGCGTAATAAAAGGGGTGGTGGATGGTTTCTGGAAGATGCCACTCGAGCGAAAGAGCCAGTAGCGTCATTCTCGTTGCCTGTCAGTGATGTCCGTATGTATTCGACTGAGACTGACGAGTATCGCGGAATTCCATGCGCCGGTCGTCCGAAGAAATCGACGACTACGACCGCAGTGACGATTCGGGTGCAGGTGTTGTCGCCTGGAATAAGGAGAAGCTGTCAGATTCTGATGACGACGATGACACGGGTACTACGTACTGACATCACGAATGACACTGACAATGCCAGCCCGAAATGGGAGTATGACACGCCCGTCGATTGTGACTCCGAGGATGACGTCAGCGAGTTCGATGACCTGGTAGCTGACGACCCTGAGGAATAAGCTGAAGCTCGGAGGCTGAAGAGACAGTGATTGCAACTGATCCTGGATGATCAGGGTGAACTTATCTGGGTGCCAAAGGGCACATCCCTGTCATCACCGGTTCAGAAGGATGCTCAGCCTATCCCTGAGCAGAATTCCGGGGCTGCCTCTGGTTGCTCTCGAGCTCGAGGTGTGAAAACCAAATCTAAGCCGAAGGGTCAGCCTGACAAGTCTGGAGACGTCGATAGTGATGACGAAGCAGAATTGGCTCCTCAGAGGAAAAGCGCAAGAGGCAACTAGATAAGCTAGAGGGCAATTAATGTGCCGATTCCCTGATTAGGATTTGTATAGGTGGCAGAGTATGATTGATGCTAACCGAAACATGTCAGATCCATCAGATATTTGGGAGGCGCGCCCTGAGAGTATAAGACATGAATTGAAGCCCAGTGGAGGCTGTTCTAGCTTAACGCAATTATTTGGAAGAGCTTTATCTCACCCTGTCAAAATACTGGCAATCTTTCCTGACATAAAGATATTGTAATTGTCCGATTGTAGCCTTGTTCAGGTATTGCCTTAGTTTCTGCGGTTAGTGCAACCGGTGTGGGAGTTAGGGGCCGGTTTAGCCTTTCAGCCATTCCCATTTCCACGGATGGGGTCCCTTTCCGTCTTCCGACCATTTAGGCACCGTGTTCGGTGTATTGCTGTGCCCGCACACTCGTCCTCTGCCTTGTTCTTCGCCTTCCTCCTCACGCCTTATCCCTATTAGTATTTTTTCTTCCTCCGTCCAGTTGACTTGGGCTTCTCCCAAGTTTTGGGGTGTGCCTGCTAGAAGTGGGTAGGCTGACAGTGCTCGTGGTATTTGCCTGACCGTTTCCCCCCGCCTCATGTTGTTTTGCTATTTCCTGCGGCCAGAGTCTTCCTTGCACAGCAGAGAGCCTGCGTGTGCTCACTGTGTATTCGTGCATGGGCCCCGTTTTGTATTTCTGTA
Organism: Cymbomonas tetramitiformis; assembly: GCA_001247695.2. Lineage (NCBI taxonomy): Eukaryota > Viridiplantae > Chlorophyta > Pyramimonadophyceae > Pyramimonadales > Pyramimonadaceae > Cymbomonas > Cymbomonas tetramitiformis. The sequence goes on from LGRX02000798.1 coordinate 28,118, forward strand.
TGAATTCCTGCTTCGCCTGGAGTGGCATCATTCCCAATCCGAAGCGCTCCTTCTCTTCTGTGGTGAAAATGTTCGGTGTTCCGTTTCGTGGCAGGCCTTGTAGGCTTTTCGTGGCCCCTCCAATCATTTTGTTGAATTCGTCAATCTCGCCTCCAGCAGTGCATAATAAACACATTCTGAGCGTCTGCGAGTGCACTGTCACCTCTAGCGGAAATGTGGATGTTAACCGCGCCCACGTTTCCGCAAGGTATTCTTTCCTCATCCGCGCGCTCGCTTGCAAGCGAGCGTGCGCATCGGGTGAGGGAAGCGTTAGCAGAAATAGTTCTCAATACGTGTCGTATCTTTCCAAAACAGATTGCAGAGTCTGAAAGGTCAACCTCAGATCTCGATGTGGGCTGGCGCGTTCGTTTCGGGGTATAGCGGGCCGAATTTTAGGATTCTGAAACCTCCAATAGAGTTGCGTCATAGGTTATCATTCTACGCGAAACGGGTCGTGCCCACATACTCGGTAGGAATATGTGATGGTATTATACAGCAACATGTTACTTAGATTAATACACGATCTTGTAAATCTTTACTTGGGTACGGGGGCATACGGCGGGGGGGGGGCGTTCCGCCTTAAGTTAAAACTGCATATTTTTAAACAAATGACAATTGAAGATGGAAATTGTCGAAAGCGACATCCATTATTGCAAAACCGACAGACGGAGAGACGTAAAATATGACAGTCGAGCGAGAGATGCGAGAGATGCGAGAGATGCGAGAGTGGAGAGGTCAATATGTTCAACCTTCACCAAATCTTTTTTGACTCAACGTTCAGTGGTGACACGCCAACGCCACCCGCGATATGCTACTGTGACACTATAAATACAAAATACGTGGACTAAAAACACAACGTGGAGTTCACACACAAAATTGACGGAGTTTTCACACGGCTTCCATAGTTAGGTATCCATTAGATTTTAAAAGATTCCGAATGGAAGTTTGATCGAGCATTTCTATTCAGGAATCGACGATTTTTTGAAAATTCCTCATTTTCAAAATGTCCGTCGCAGGCGAAGCTTGCGTCGACGTTTGCATCATTCGCAGCTTGGGTGACCACATTGTATAATCTGTAGATCGTAGTGCGTACAATGGGTTTGTATTCGTAGCAGCCCTTTGTAGCCCCCTCCCCCAATATAGGAACCTTGTATCAAATTTGAGAGGCATCGGATTTTATCATGAGGGGGGCCTGCTCTCCCCAAGAGTGGCACTCTGATATGCAACGAACCCCTTCACGAAATCGATATCGAATTTGAATACCCCAAAAACCTCTATAGATTTGCGAGATTTCTAGGCTGTGCTAAGTATAAACTGTTTATACGTACTAAGTATATACTGTTACTACTTAGTACGCATAAACAGTTTCATGTTCTAGAACTCAAGACGCGTATTCTACAGAACTATAGAAAATATACAAACCTGCAAGATTCGTTCGGGACACCAGGCATCTTGCGTGATGGACTTCGACTTGGAACAGTTCGGTTTAGATTGTATTCCCCTCCTCAAACCGCACGTCAAAGTGCCCCCCTATGTAGATACTCATTTATACACACTGAGCAAAAGAGGCATCCAATTGAATATTTTCATGACCATCCACTTATTTGTAGAAGCAGCCTTACCCCTTAGACGATGACATACTCGACACATGGTAGATCCTGTGATCACTGAAAGATGTGCAAATATGTAAACCGACACAACACACACGGACCATGATATTGATTGAAATAAGGGCAAACAAGTTAGAGGGACCAAAGTTGTCTAAAGAAAACAAAGGAAACGAAGAAGAGGCCACTTTATGGTGGCAGTCAACCTCTCCTTTGCTCAAAATACATATATTCTTACATAGCACAAGCTGGAGCTATGTGTTAAATGTCTAGAGCAGAGATGTCACAAGAAAGAACTTTTTTAGGAAGAATACAAAGGCCTATGATCTCACCTCCCTCAACTGCTTTACAGCAAAGTTCAACTTTCTGGCCTGTTTAAAGTTCTCTCCCCTACATAAGCAGGAGTTGCTTGGGTTGCGCTCTCCTCGTCTGAGGTTGACCCTGATGGTTGGGAGATCTGTACTGCACTGTCAGAATGCCCACACAATCTTTACTGCTGCCGATTAATAAAACAGGTAAGCACTGCCAAGGCTCACGACCGCTTGCTCCACTCCGGTTCGATGTAATACTGAGATCTTTGGGCTGTCAGTGACCCCCTGTTTGGCACGAGACTCAAAGAGGTTTTGAACGCAAGTGGAAGTGGCTGGAGAAACCAGTGATATCACAGCCAAAGACCACAATTGTTTTTTGTCGAGGTGTGCCGGATAACGGAAACCAATCGTTACGTTCTATCCTGGGGAGACTTCTTAGATAAGATCGGCAACATTCATTGGCCTGCCACACACAAAGGCAACAACTGTCAGCGATCAAGAGCCACGGTTCCGCCAACAAACAGAGGGAAAATATGTGTGCACGCACATCTCATCTATTTGCGTACTGTAGTACTGCTCGATATCACGAAGAATTCTGATATCGTCGTTGCGAACGAAGTTAATGGCCACACCCTGAAACCATTCCCTACCCCTCAGAAACACTTTCCGCCGACTCAAAGCATAGGCGCAGAAGCTTTGAAGCGGATAATTGCAATAGTTACTTCAACAACACACCTTACGCCCGTAACGACCAGATCGACCAATGCGGTGGATATACAACTCACGGCTGTTAGGAAGATCGTAGTTGATCACAAGAGAAACCTGCAAACGCACCTTGGGCTCTTAGAGGGGAACACTTGGGCTCTTAAGGAGAAGGACGCCATACCCGAAAACGTTCCAGCAGTACACTTGGCCGTTCAGAAAGTAGAGGTTCCAAAGGAACAAAAATCACTTACTGAGGAGTCAAGCAGCATATTTGGGAAGTTTGGACAAGGCAGTTGGAGTTATATCCACTTCAAGATATATCCCGAAAACTTGTGCCAGGAACCAAGTTGTTTCAGCTGCTGTATGTATCGTGAAATTCACGATCTGACCTTTCCACTTCAGTAGACCAACTTCAGGTGGACGAGGCAGATATTCTAACAACAGCACACAAGGAATATAGAAAAAAAAAACTCGGAAACACACAGGAGAGGCAGGAGGAATACTGCGCAACTTAACTGCAAAGCACACCCTGTTTACTCTGTGGAGCACCTGTTGTACGTAAAGCGCTCTCTAACGTGACTGGAACGGGGAAAGTGTGCACGGTTATCGTGTATACCTGCTGGACATCTAGACCACGGGCCCACACATCGGTGGTGATAAGCACGCGAGTGGTGCCGCTTCGGAATTCTGCCATGATCGCCTCACGCTCTTTTTGCGGCATGTCGCCATGCATAGATGACACAGTGAAATTATTTTGACGCATCTTTTCGGTCAACCAATCAACCTGTGTGAAGAGCATACTTGAGTACAACTGCGGCCCCACGAGCAGCTGCAAAACATCCAACGTTTGTTATTTCTCAAGCCTTACCTTACGCTTGGTATTACAGAAGATGACAGCTTGAGTGATGGTCAAAGTATCATACAGGTCGCACAAAGTGTCAAACTTCCATTCCTCACGTTCCACAGCAACGAAGAACTGGCGGATGCCCTGAAAAGAGATACGTGTATGCACTTCAGCATATCACAATACAAAGGGGAAAATGAAAAACACTCAACTGGTGATTGTAAGTGATGACACACACCTCAAGAGTCAACTCATCACGCTTCACCAAAACCCTCAAGGGCTCAGTCATAAACTTCTGCGTCATCTCAAGCACTTCGGTAGGGAGGGTGGCGGATACAAGGACGACCTGAAATACACAATATCTTCAGCGGGAAAGCTACCTTCAAGGCTGGCCGTATCGAAGACAAACTGTGCAAAATCAACATAGCCTAGAACAGTGGAGGAATTGCGAACCTGCGTCTCTGGGGGAAGGTATCGGTATACGTCATAGATCTGTTCTTTAAAACCCTTGCTCAACATTTCATCGGCTTCGTCCTACAGGGGAGAGTATCAGCCAAAGTCAGGTAAATCTCTGGGCGCCAGAAAAATCTACACATAGTGAGAAGAAAATCGATTCAAGCACACAAACAAGGGACACGCGCATGAGCACAGTGTGTGGCAAAATCAAACGCTGAGTAATGACGGAGCGGTCAAAGCAATAAACTTACCAGTACCAAAACGTTGATTGATCTGGTGCGAAGAGTGCGCCGCTTAATCATATCAAAAACACGCCCGGGGGTTCCTGAAACAATGTGGACTCCATACTCCAGCTTGCGAATGTCCTCGCCAATAGACTTGCCGCCTATGCAAGCGTGGGCTTGAACGTTCATAAAGTCACCGACCGCCAATACTACCTTTTCGGTTTGGTTTGCAAGCTCTCTTGTTGGCGACAGGACCAAAGCTTGAACCCTGCAGCAGATCCGGCACAAATCTTACAAAGGTTTTCATCGGCCTTGCACAACTAGGCAAGTGGCAAGATAAAATCTCAAGTCCTGAGAGAATATTTCGAAGAAATTATGAGATGGGCATACTCTCGGCTTTGGATATCCAGCATCTGGCAGGTCGTAAGTGCTATCAAAGACGTTTTGCCCGTTCCTGATTGAGCCTGGGCAATAACATCTCGTTTAGAGAGAATGGGTACGATAGCTCTTTGCTGAATTGCAGAGGGTTTCTCAAAGCCATATGCATACAACCCACGAAGAAGATCTTCGCGAAGTCCCATCTTATCAAAGCTATCGAGGACTTTGATGCCCTTGCTTGTTTCGAAGCTGATCTCCTCGGCATCACCTTCTACGAGCTGTCCTGCTTTTTCAGCCATATTTCTGCAAATTCACGAAGTTGAGATCAAAATGATCCAGTAGCACCGAAAACAAAAATTTAGCGATAACACGCGAATTGATGTTTGAAACCGCTGCACAAGCCTTCACGCAACCAAAAATTTCGACTACAACAGCAGAAAAGCAGGTGAGCTCATCCTCATGAGCGAAAAAGGGCATGCGCTGGGCATCGGATGGGCACGGGCAGCTCGGGCGGGCGCGCGGCGGGCGCGGGCGGGACGGGGGGGGCCTATCGTATGTCGTATGTGGGAGTCAGCACATCGAAATTGAAACCATGCTCCAGACCGCAAGATCTCTAAAACGTAATCTGACGGTTTTCTTTCCACATATCGCGTTTAGAACATCAGAGGTCAAGAGATGTTCAGAGCGAAGCGAGACGGACAGACGACAGTAAAAAAAGAAAAAAGAAATTGCGTCTTGAACTTGATTCTCTGAACTCTACAGTTTGTAGTGTGTACTCTACGTCTAGGGTCAGAGCCTACGGACCAAAATAGGACCGAAAATAGGGGGTACGTGAACGTACAGGTGGGGAAAAATCCAAATTCCTCAATTCTAAATTTTGCATTGTTACCGTCAAATTGTGAGTGAACGCGGAGGTGCAAAAGGAATGTTGTGAAGTATTGAATAACAAATGTTTAGAAAAGCAAGTGGCATCGGCAATGAACACAAGGGTATTAATTGGGATACTTACGGAATCAAGATATTGCTATGTTGTCCAACCATATTGACAACTGTTAATATAAAGGTCAGGGTGAATATAATTTGGAAGCATAATTGGAATGTAATATGTTTAATTAAAGCAAAGTACCAAATAAAGGAATAGTATAGTTGTAATCTCAAATTTAAGGGCACATTAACAACAATGGCTACTATCCTTAATCCAGATCCTCCCACAAGAATCTAGCGCAAATGGGCATGGCGACCTTGTGTGTCGTATATAGTGACCCGGCATATGCTTTGGGGCAATATTTATGAACCTTTTGAATTATCTATAACATTACTTTGCTTGAAATGTCGATGGTTTGACCTTTAATCTTAGCGTGGTTTGGGTGGGTGCTTTCACAGAAATTTAATCAAAATGCTAGATCCTACCACAAGGATCTAGGGTACCGACAACTCTAGGCCTTGCTACACGAGCTCGGGTTGGTGCGTATGTTGTTAACCCTCGAGAATATGACCAAAACTAATTTTGTAAGCCCTTTGATATCATATCAGCCGGATTAATCGCCGCATATGCGCATGCCATGGTGCAGTACCGTCGAAATTCAACATTTCCAACATTATCAGGGTCTGAAAATCGTATTCTAGAACCTCTAGCGGTAGTTCTAACCGTTAAAAAAATCCCCCAAAAATCCCAAGGAGACTTTGAAGTCATATTAAAGTACTGAAGTGCTCACCAAGGCAAAGATCTAACCTTAAAGCTTAAAATGGACCAAGACTCACGCCCAAAATGCGAAATTATCCCCATACTTAAGGAATGTGTATATCTTACCCATGTGACCGCGTTCGTGTGATGTGTCCAATATACATTATCCAAGTCGTATTTTGACCCAAACATGATTAATAAACATGCATACCTTGAGATATATCACGTCTATGGTGGCAAAGGATCGATATACGATTGGCAAAAAATTATGGAAGATACACCCCGCTTTTGAAGCTTTAAAAGGCGTAGCAGTTCAAAATTTGGTTGGGGCATGCTATAAATGCATTAGCTAGGAGTATATATGATGGATTCTCGTCAAACCACGCACCATACTACTTAGTATAGGTCCCATGTGGAAAGTATTCCTTGGTGTTGACTTGTAGAAAGCTCGTGGGGCGCCTAAATAAATTATTGAAAAAGTGATCCTTGTGGGAGGATCTAGAGCGTTCTAGGTCCTCCCACAAGGATCTCGGGATAGTAGCCAACAACAAGCAAGATAAATAGTTGGGACATTTGAACATTCACCAATTGGCATATTTAATGTCAAGGCTAGGATTTGGAAATTAAGGTTACTTTATTAAGAAAATACTCTGGTGAGATTTGAGGGTTGGCAATGCAGCCAGTAAAACTAAAATGTTATCTATTTACTACAGGTCATTAAGATATCGAATGCAGGATTCCTCCGTTGACACCCTTTTCTCGCAATTTCTGGAGAGCGGGAGGAATGTTTGTTTGAAGATGTGGGAACTCCTGGATCTTTGCATCCAATGATGTGATAGCAAGTCTTCTGACCCTCAGCTCTTCAAGACGAAGTGATTTCAGGAAGTTATCTTGATCGATTGCATGTCCTCCGAAGTGAGGTCCAAAGAGAGGATTGTTGTGTTTGTCAGTACGAAACGATTTGAAAAAAGGCAGTGCACTACTGCTAGGTGTGGCTGACATGTTTGAACCTGCCAAGCGGTAAGATACAATCTTATTTTGTAGGATGTGAGTGAGGTTGCCATCCCTCCAGATTACAGCATACAATTTCTCGTCGACGACACGCTTGAGGTCAAGCCTTTTTGGTGGTGGGGGAGGAGGGGTCACGTAATCTTCGTCCTCACTATCGCTGTCGATAGTGAGAACCTGGCGATTGCGGATCCAGGTTGAAGGTAGCCCCCATTCTTTGATAAAAGAATGGGGCAGGTCCTTGGTGACCTCCACAATGGCCTCCAGGGTCTGGACAGCGCCAGAGATGTCCGCGATGTTTCTGGACAGCTCGTACTGCGAAGCCAAGCTCAAGTTGTAAAATGTCTCGGAGGACATGTAAATGTCGTACAGCTTGCCCACCTCCACATGTTCCAGTAGAGGAGCTACGTCCTGTAGGGTTGCCCCAGCCATGCGCCTCCACCCAGTGGCCATGAGAACGTCGCCAGGGGCATCTCTAAAAGTGACTGATACCACGGGTTGCTTATCTTTGGTACGTGATAAGCTGCGTGATTTGCTTTCGCATATAGCAAAAACACGGAATTTAAGACTGGATAGGTCCTCATCGTTCTCAAACTTAGTCTTCAGGGTGCCAAACCAAGTTTTAGAAAATTGAGACATGTTGAAGTTAAAGTTGCTTTGATGTATATTTTTGAATTCAGAAATGATAACAATAAGAGTCGTTGGTAATTTATATGTTGATACATAGGGGCATTGTCACAAATTTAGATGAATGCGTGTGGCCATAATGATCGCCAAATGTCGTCATCAAAGCATGCCAATTGTCAAATGTGTTACATTTGTAGCGTATCAACAATTATTTGCATTTTATATCAATTTGATGGTTGAAATTACTTTGAGCAAACTCTGATTTCATCAATTATTCATGTATCAATCGATGTGATTGGCCAAACAAATATGTTTCATTTTGAACCAAAGATGAAGCGAAATTGTTCATGTTTCAAATCTCAAGCTGATTTCATAGTAATATGTTGTCAATTGCAATTGGTAAACAAACAAATCAAATCAAATTGTGTTGTACTATTCAAATCTCAAGATAGTTGTGATTCATTGTTTAAATATTCGATCATATTTGATAATTGATTGGTTGTAAATTTTGATGTGAAATTTGTCTTAGATATCGTGAGTGGTCTATGGTTAATAGACACTGAGAGGCCCACATGTGGACAGAGGGCAGAAGGGGTTGTGGTGTGGTTGCAGGTTGCAGTGTAAGGCGGGGCGAGGGGGTGGTCGTTAGGGGTGTGACAAGGAATAGTGGGGGACTTATTGGTATGGGGTTGATACAACGTATGTCAGAACAAAGAAAGAAAATGATGGATCGTGACTATGATAAACCGGGTGACCAAATAAACACGGTGACGTGCGGTAAGCGGTTAACTACATCGCGGCGGTTATAAGATATAGGTTCGTGCACCTGTCGCGATTATGAACAGCGCTGCGTCGTGGCGGGTGTCAGGGTGGCCAGGCTGCCGAGGTCTCGGGTGTGAGGGTTGGCGGAGTTTGGGCGTGCGGGCTGTTTACGGGGGGGAAATTTTGGCTATATACGGAAAGTGAAAGGTTCAGGAAACTCAGCAGAATCATGGAAAAGGCCCTATTCTGGGAATTTCGAACGTGCACGGGGCTGTATGTGCATCCCCAAAGGCTCTGACGGGCAACCTGACGAAAAGGTGCCCGGTCAGTGGGGAGTCCTCAAAGGGGGAAGGCGAAAAGGGGCAACTCAGGCTCAAGAACTACGCAACGAAGGCCGAGCGGACTGCTGGGCTCGACTTCAAAAAGGAGGCCAAGGTCCAGCGGCCAGCAGAGACTAAATTCACAGCTCGCTCGGGCTGGCTGAAAAGGTTGAATTCAGCCACCGAGCTGGGCCAACCAGCCCGAGTGGGAATGCCCAAAGCAGGCGGCAGCGGTCGGCACTGAATTCACGGGGGTCGGCTCAGGCCACGACAGCGAAAGCATACAGTTGGACCATGTCTGAGAATTCATGGTGTCCGGGCAGAGGTAGAGTGTGGTGAATCCACTCGGCAGTCATACAGCCAGAAAGCGCGTGAATGCACACTTGAAAACGGCCAAACAGGGTCCGGAAAGAGGAGCAGTCGTCTCTTTGGAGTCTGAAAAGTCGTCAGAGGTGTTGAGTTGGGACGTCGTCTGAAGTAGCCGAGCTTAGCCGAGCGTGCTGACTTTCCAAGCTTGTGCTGAATTCGGGTTGTTTAAAACGGAAAGCTGCTGGCCGTCTCGGCGTCGCCGTGCACCTTCTCAACACTCTCAGGGTGGGAATTCACGGGAGTGCGAACTATCGCGCCTCACCTGAGAATTCCCTCGGGAACTTGGTAAAGAAAAGTGGTCGTAAACGACGAAGACGATGTCTTCGTGCGAACACGGAGAAGAAAGCAGCAGCGGCGTTAGTGAGTGAAGTTAAGGCTGAGCTGCGGCACGCACACATACCGCAAACGCACGCACGCACGCATGAATTCAGGGTACACTTTTGCGCGCCTGTTTATTGCTGTGAGGTGAATTCAGAGGTGTTCCAGGCTCCTTGGGTGCATAGCGGGTTCCTGCACGACTGTCCGTTCCTTGCGAGAAAACACGGAAAGCTTTCACCTAGCGCACGGTGCCTCGGGCTTACCTCGACTGCGTGGAGCTGTGGCCGTCAGTGCTGCGGATTCGCCTTCCGTTATGCGAGTGTGGATCTAAGCCTAGGCGGTGTGGCTGCGCGAGCGAGGTTGCGAATTCGGGGTCGCTGAATTCAGGCTATGCGCTACGTGCGAAACGCGTATCAGACAAACTGTCCCCGACTGATTCAAACGGGCGCTGGGTGCGTGAGGATTTGCAACGTCGCTGTGAATTCAGCGAGGAAAAATATATTCGATACAAATTTACGCAAGGCCAAGATGATTTTGAAAGGTTCAGAGTTATCTGCAGAATGTTTGAAAAGCGTCTCTATTTCTCTTAAGAAGCTAATTTCCTACGGCAGCAGTGAGGCATTTGGCGACCTTTCGGTTCGCGATGCTTCGCCTCCTCCAATCAGTGGTCTGTTCCTGCATTTGAATTGTCGCCAAATGCTACATCCCGTTGGTGGCTCTTGAGGTACCATGTTTTGAAGCTAGCTGTTGCTGTGACGCGATGTCATCTGTGGTGCGTTGCTGGTGAGTTGCTGTGCACTTCCTTGCTTGGAGCGCTACGCAGCGCTTCGCGTCGTTCTCGTTGGCGTTGTTGGCGCCGGCCGTGAGCCGGCGCGGCGACCCGGAGATTTCGTCTATGTGGAGCGGCTGAGATGCTGTGGCGCCTGTGACATTCTTCGATCTTCACAAGGCCGTGGATAAGCTCAGCCCGGTCCGGTGGATCTCATGTGACACCCGGGTGGGAACCGTTCTGCTTGAGAGCGTTCTGAGGGAAAAGCATTTTGCTGAACAGGAGCTGGGCCCGAATGAACACGGCTCGGCTTTGGAGTTGCTGTCGTACGTGATGACGTGGCTGTCGTGCTGCTGAATGACTGATTGCGATATTTCGGGGAATGCGGTAGCTGAAGCGCCGTGAGTGGCGTCTGTGGTTGCTGTGCCGGGGTGTTGCTGTCGTGACAAGCCGTGTCGTAGGGAATTGGCGTATTCTGAGGTGTAATTAAATGCGTGACAAGCGTCGTTGGGCGAATAACTGATTGTGAGGAGGGGGCTGTCTGAGGGGCACCGTACTGATCACGTGTTTCACGGGGGATCGACTCGCGACAGAGGGTGGGCCTGTGAGATCTGCCCCTGTGGGGGCAGCGGTCAGAAGGGCTTGCCTTCAGACGTGTGTGCCGGCATCTGCGTTCCTGGTGGCTCGCCGAAGCTGTTGCGTTTATAATAGGAGTTCCTGGTATAACCGTTACAATGGGTATAACCGTTATACAGTAGTGGGTATAACTCGCTGGGCACGGGGAAATAGGCAGACTGGGGGAAAATGGTACTGCATGGTGAGGGAAAATGGAAATAACTGAGTGTGAACGTAGGTATGATCTGTCTGAAAGGGGTGGTGGGGGTGTAGCGGGGCTGAGACAAGGGGGGGAAGACCCTGTCGCTGGAGGTATCTGAGTACGAAAGCGGGGTGAAGGCGTGACCGGGTGTGAAATACTGGGTATACCGGGTATAATGGATATACCGGGTATAATGGGTATAACGGGTATAACCGTTATGACGAGTATAACTAGTTGGGCGGGGTGGGGTTAGTCGACTGGGGGAAAATAGTGCTGCAGGGTGGGGAAAATGGAAATAACTGAGTGTGAACGTGGGTATGATCTGTCTGAATGGCTATTACCCTTCGGGTGGCTTAAGCCACCCTAACAGCGATTTAGGGTGGCTTAAGCCACCTTAACGTTTTCAATTATTACGGGAGCTATCGGTACCGGAAGCTAGATTTTTTAGCTCAAAATGACGGCGACATTGTCTTCTTTTAGACACTATGTGCACTATTAGGCGAGCCCAAGTTCCCGGTGAGCAATTTTGGGAAGTATCCAAGAGGGTGCAACATTTAGTAAAATTTGAGCGATTTTCCCGGTTTTTGCATACCCATGCTACTTCAACCGAGATTTTGAGGGTCAAGATGACCTCGGATCAAACTTTTGGCAAGACACTGCAGAAAGAGCTTCTCGAGATCTTGACAACATGGGTCTCCAAAATTTGAAAGCGTCTTAGAGGAAGCCCCCGGTGAGCTAATTAGCTTAAGGTGGCTTAAGCCATCTTAATGAACATTGGGAAATACCCACCCTACTTCAACCGAGATTTTGAGGGTCAAAATGAACTCAGATCAAACTTTTGATAAGACACTGCAGAAAGAGCAGCTCAAGATCTTGACGACATAGGTCTCCAAATTTTGACAGCACCGCCGAAGAAGCCCCCATGAGCCCTTTAAGTTAAGGTGGCTTAAGCCACCTTAAGCTGCGGGTAATAGGCATGAAGGGTTGGCAGGGATGTGGCGAAGCTGAGACAGCGGGGGGGAAGACCCTGTCGGGGGCTGCGAAGGGGTCCCCCCCGACCCCAGGGTTGGGCGTGTCCATAGTTGTGACAGCTGTCGCGATTATGAACAGCGCTGCGTCGTGGCGGGTGTCAGGGTGGCCAGGCTGCCGAGGTCTCGGGTGTGAGGGTTGGCGGAGTTTGGGCGTGCGGGCTGTTTACGGGGGAAAACTTTTGGCTATATCCCCCCCCCAGCTGAGGGCGTACTGGGCAGGGAGCCTTCTGCTGGTTGGGACGGGGAGAGTGCGGCGTGTGTGTCGGGGTGGGAAGCTGAGGTGGCGGAGTGTGGGGCGGGCTGGCTGCGGCTGGTCGTGTGGAGCTGGCTGAGCGTCTGCGGCTGGGGGCGCGCTGATCTCGAAGTTCGTGGTGAGCAGGCTGGGCGTGGGCGTGTTGTTCTTGTCGTTGATGGCTAGGGGATGTGGCACCCGGGCTGAGGGCGCTCGTTGTGCTGGGGCTGTTTACGGGGGAGTTTTTTTTTGTTGTTTTGGGAATGTCGCGTTGGGGCAGCTGAAAGCGTGGGCGTTGGGGCTTTTGGGGAGGTTGTCAGGGGCTGTGGCGCTGGTGTCGTGGTGGATGCGGAAGTGTTAGGGTGCGCGTCGCGGTGGTTGTGTCTTGGTGGTGGCGAGGTTGTGGGTTGGGTTAGAAGGACATGGAGCACGATGCTGCTTGTGGTTTGAGTCTACGTTGCAGCGTGGTGGCGGTGTCGGCGATGATGAGCCAAACGTTGCGCCTGCCAAGCGGGCCCTTCTGCTTGCAGAGTAAGATGCTCATACGTCGCGCAGCGGCTAGCTCCCACAGCCAGCTACGCATGGCCGCGTGCGCGTCGAACACGTAATGTAGGGGCACGTGGGCGCATGTCAGCTCTCTCCCCACGGTCAGTAACGGCAGGGCGATGTCTAACACTCTGAAGGCGGGGCTGGTGACCACGACGTTGTAGCTGTCCATGCGCCTGACGTTTGCGGGTTGTAGCGCGTCCACCGGGGCGCTGGTGGCCATGGCGGGGTTGATGTCTGAGGAGTGCGTGGGCACGCCGCGGGGGTGCAGGGCTGCTTCGATGGCGCCAGTGCCGGCGTAGGGGTCCCACACCTTGTCCGCGGGATGCCAGGTGACGTGAGTTGCCAGCTGCTCGATTTCGGAGGGGGTGGTGACCACCAGTTGCGTTCCCCATTGTTTGGCGCTGGTGCGCTGGCATTCTGCGTCTGTCATCGGGTGGCGGTGTCTGACTGTGCTGGGGTTGGCAGCGGCGAAGTCCACGAGCTCTTGGGCTTGTTGGCGTATGTGCTGGGTGAGCTTGGTGATGTGGGCGGGGTCCCAATGCCCAGGTAGGAGGGTGGCCGTGGCGCGCAGCATGTTCTGTCTGTGAGTCTGTCGCTGAGGTCCCAGGTGCTGGGAAGGCTGTCGAAGGGCGTGGGCGGGACGGTTGAGCTGGGTGTGCTTTTCGGGATGGTTGCCAATGCGGTGTGTAGGGCTTGCTCTGCGGCTAGCTGGGGCTGGGCCACTGCCCGCTTCTGCGGGGCCGTCGCGTTGTCAGGCAGCAGATACTGCTGCAGTTCCGCCAGCGTGAAGGTTTCTGGGTCTCCGTCATCGTATTCGCATTTCAGTGCGTAGGGGCGTTCTGCGGCTCCTAGCCATCGTATGGTGCCCTCGTAAGGCTTTCCATCGATAACCTTCAACGCGCGCTTTCCGTCCAGCTGTTTGCCCCTGTTTTCGTAGGCGGTGAGGTACTGTGGGGAGAGGTCGTCGTCCGGCAGCAGGCCTAGGCAGCGGGGGCAGTACCAGAACTCTTCGCTGGGGACTCGAGTCAGCTTGGGCTGCAAGCACCCCAGGTGATAGCCTTGATTGCAGTCGTCGCAGAGAAGGATACTGGCGGGGCGATCAGCCTTTTTGCACACTTGACATCGCGCATCTTCGTTGTCGTCCAGGTTGTAGGTGATGGTGGGGTCGACATCGGGCAAATGGCAGATGGCTATCTGCGAGCAGTGTGCGTTGCACGTGCTGCCGCATCGGCCTTTTAGCACGGCGGTGCCGTCGTCAGGCAGCTCTTTGATTTGAAGTATAGGGTCGCGCGTGTGGAGCTGCAGGCCGTGACTTACACTGCGCTTCAGGAACACGAAGTCGCCCACGCGGAAGTTGAACTGCTTGGGCAGGTACTTTCCTGAGCGCACTTGCGCGTATCGCTCGGTCTGGCGGTGTTGGGCTATGGCGATGTTGCTGCCAGCCATGATGGTGGCCCTTTTGACGTACTCGGCGCGTTCGAGGTAGCTGGCCGCCATGGCGTCCACGTCCATGCAGGACTCCAGAGGTTGGTTGAGGCGCTCCTTGATGGCCGGGGGCAGCGTTGGGCGCTGGGCGTATACGAGCTCATACGGTGCGAGGCGTGTGGACTCCTGCGGCGTGGCGTTGTATCCCAGCATAATCCACGGAAGGAACGAATCCCACCGGTCAATGGATCCGGCCTGCTTGCACGCCTTGGTGAGGGCGGCTTTGGTCATCTGGACGATGCGCTCGCTGAGGCCGTTGCTCTGGGGGTGGGATTGCGAAGTAGTGCGGTGGTCAATCAGATTATCCTTGAGCAGCCGGGCAAACTCCTTTTCCCACTCGCCGCCGTTGTCGGTCACCACTTCTGCCGGGCACCCGAACTTGGCTATGACGTGGAGGGCGAACGCCTGGGCGGTCTCCACTGGTTCTTTGGTATGCAGTGGGATGAGGCAGACGTATTTGGTGAAGTGCTCCACGACCACCATGACGTACTGATAGTTGTTCTTGGCTTTGCGGGGCATTTTGGCCAGATCGGTGGAAAACCGGTAGTACATGCCCTTGACTTCCAGGGGGTTTAGGTGAGGGGCGTGCTTGTCGAAGGTGGTGCGGTAACGGGCGCAAGCGTCGCACTTGCTGACGACGTCGGAGCATGTGTCGTACAGCTTGGGCCAGTAGAATGCGTCTCTCACCATGGCTGCGGTGCGGCGGCGCCCAAAGTGCCCACACCTTTCATGCATTTGCTTCACGATGCGGTGTCGCTGGTCCACTGGCGGCACTTGTCGCCTTGCCCCGTTGGGCAGGACGCGGATCAGGGATTCTCCTTCGAGCGCGTAGTGCTGCGCTCGCTTGCTGACAGCCGCGAGGATGTCGGGGTCGCCGGGGCGTTCGCCTTTCAGCCACCGCAGCATTGCCTCGTCGTTGTAGGGTTCTGTCGATTCGCGTGCCTCTGCCGCAGCGCTGAGGGTTCGGGCTACCTTTTCGCTGGGGAGGCTGGGTCGAGGAGAGCAGGATCGGCGTTGAGAGTCGGTGTGGAGTGAGGGCACGGGGCTTCTGGCGGGTACGAACTGTATAGGGGTGCTGAGGGAGGTCGTTGGGTCGTGCGCTGTGGTGGCGCCGTCGCTTGGGGCTGCGCCTAGCCCGGTTTTGTCGTGGGGTCGTTGGCCGCAGCACTCTGGTGGGGACTGGTGTGCTGCTTGCACAAGCGAGGCTGTGGCGCCAGGCCCGTACAGCTGCCGCAGCTCGGATGCCTCCAACCGTGCTGCCCTCTTGATGGTCCTGAGCGCTGCTGCCCATTGGGTCACGACGGCTTCCGGGGGTTCTTCAGGTGGCCTCTCCTCCCCCTCGCAGTGAAGGGAGGAGACCTTGGGCGTGGCGTGCTCGGCGATGGAGTGTCTTGACTCAACTTGCACCCGCGGGGCTTCCGCTCGGTTGAGCAGGTAGCATACGGCCAGAAGGCGGGATACGCATCGGACGTCGAAGGACCTGCCCAGCATCTCGCCTCGCTCGCGCGCTGAGACGCCGGGTGCTTGTGTGGCCCCGGTACTGGAATATCCCGGTTCAAGATATCAGACAGTCAGTGAACCAATATAGATAAACTCTCATAAGAAATAAACCCTAAGCTAGATATACCCGGAACGGTCACGGAGTCGGAACGGTCTCGAGTCTAGCTACCTGTGACAGTCGGTGTGTCACAGCACAGGCTTACGGATCAGTCACGGTCCAGTGTTGGCTACCTAGGAATCTGTCATAGGGGCCTGCACCGGGACTCCCGGTCAGGGCTGCCTATACAGATTTCAGCACCCGGTCTGGAATCCCATGGCGCGCTCCTTTTCTTCGGGTGTGGGCGGCCCCCACTGTTGTGTGGCGTGATCCCAGACGGTGCCCTTCCTGCCGTCCCTGAACTGGTAGGAGTCTGGAAAGGACATCATGGTGGGCCACGCCCTCATGGGCTCTCCGCGCGCGTTGCAGGGGTAGTGGCCGGAAGCGGTGTCGTCTGCAGCGTCTTGCTCGGTGCGGCCGGGGTCCAGGATGTCCCTTACGAGGCGGCATGGGTCTCGCTCCACGGTGTCCAATACGGATTGCGCGTCCACGTACCCGGCCATGTTCGTCCAATAATTTCGCAAGCGGTGCGCACGCGCCCCCATGCGTGCTGCGTCGATGGTGATGGGCATGCCAATCATGGAGCACATGAGGGGATGCATGACGTCGCGGACCTCGCGGCTGTTGAAGTTGTGCTGCGCTGCCACGCACTCGATCATGTACGCGAACTTGTCGTGCCCCGCCAGGAGTTGCAGCTGCCCCAGCACGCGCACCACGTCGTACAGAACTGACGAGTGCCGCCCTTTCAACCCTTGCAGGGAACCAGCCGCAGAGAGGTCCTGGCATTCTGTGCCCACTACGGCGAAGATGTAGGACCCTCGCTGGTGAGGGAGAGGATATCGCTTCGTGAAATTCGTCTGAGATCTTGGGGCACGGAGGTGAAGGCGTCGTGGAGGGCTTCCAGAGGGAGTTGCTGCGGGAATCGGTTGTGCAGTTGCACCAACCGATGTTTGGCGACCTGCCGACTTTTCGCGTTATTATCGCAGTAAACGTATTTGGTGACTTTGCCTCCTGCGATGAGCCAGGCCTCCAGACCCGAACACAGGCCTGCGCAGAGCTCGATGACCACGGCTCCTTCGTCGTGTAGGTGGGATACGGTCCGCTGGGGGAGTGGGCGCGTGTTTAGGCTGGTCGCTTGCCCATCCGCATACTCGCCGCACAACACCCGGGTAACGGGGGCGTGCCTTCTGTTGCTTAGGTAAGCATCCACCCAACCGCACGCCTCTTCCCAGAGCGTCATTGCGTCGTCGTCGCGGGCATCGTGGTCCTCGGCGTCAATGTGCATGGACCAATGCTCCCCCAGGTGGTGGCTGACCAAGTCGTGGCTCGTGCAGGGATCGTCTGGCAGCCTGCCCACATGGCTCTCGTATTGCCACGAGGCTATGGGGGCGACGTCCTGCGTGCTTTCCTCAAGGACGCGTGGGTGTCGTGCGCAGAGGCAGGCGAAGGCCCCTGCCGTCGGTAGTGCGGCCTCCTCCTCGGTGGGGTCCAGGCTAGCCCCGGTGGGGTCCACGGACGACTTTCTCGGGTATCGAGATAGCACGTCGGCGTTGGTGTGGCTGCTTCCAGCCCTGTGCACGATGTCGTACTCGAATTCTTGCAGGGAAACCTGCCATCGCAGGTGCATGCCGGTCAGGGATTGCGAGGAGCGCAGCCACGTTAGCGGCTTGTGGTCGGTGATCAAGGTGAATTTGACGCCATGGAGGTAGTGTCGGAAAGATCTTACGCCGTACACGGCCGCAAGGGCTTCCCCATAGAAGCTGCTGTAGCGCACTTCCGATCGGGAGAGGGAGCGGCTGGTGGCTGCGATGATGACGTCGCGATCCTCGTCGTCCTTCTGCCCCAATATGGCAGAGATGCCAACCCCGGACCAGTCGGTCATAAGGTACAGTGGCCGGCTCGGGTCGTAGGCGTGTATGACCACGCCAGGCTCGGTGAGCCGCTCCTTGAGCTGGGCCAGCGCGTCGTCGTGCTCCTTGCCCCAAAGATCCTTGACGTTCTCGTTGCCTTTTCTCAGTAGGCAGTTCAGTGGCCATGCCAGTGACGAGTAGTTTTCTTTGCCGATGCGCGCGGCCATGATCCGGTAGAAATTCATGAAGCCCAATATGGCCCGGACGCCTCGGACATCTTTGGGTGTGGGTAGTTCGAGTAGGGCGGCCACTTTCGCCTAATGAGGTGACAGCCTACCGGGTCGCAGCAGGAAACCCAAAAACTCGCACCCGCCGGCGGCGAAAACCGACTTGCCTGGGTGACCGCGCAGTCCCACTTTGCCTAGGCGCTGCATGACTGCCTCCAGGTCGGCCAGGTGCTGGCGGGCGGTGGGCGAGGTCACTAGGATGTCGTCGCAGTACACCTTGGCGCAGCTGAGTCCGCGCAGTTCGTGCTCGATCACCCGTCCAAACATGGCGGTGCTGTTCGCGCTGCCGAAGGGCATGCGCTTGAAGACGTACTGTTCGGGAGCGGCGCCGTCTCGCGCCCACCAAAAGCATGTCTTGAGTGACGCGTCGTCGGTCAGGACGATCTGGTGAAATCCGCTGCGCAGGTCCAGCTTGGTCATGTACTGGTCGCGGCCGATGTCGTGAAACAGGTCCTCGGGCAGCCGTGGAGGCGTGCGGTCTCGGAGTGATAATTCGTTGATGCCTCGCAGGTCTAGCGCCACGCGCTTGTCAGACCAGGAGCCATCCAAGGCCTTTTTCATGGCCACGACGACGTTGCAGGTGTTTTCGCAGTATTTTGGGGCTTTTTCAATGATGCCGTCAGCCAGCAGCTTGTTGAAGTGTTCATCGATCAGTTTTCGCTCGGCTGGAGAGAATCGCCGGGGCTTCTGGTAGTGCGAGGCGGACTCGTCTTTGAAGGGGATGTCAAATTTGCCGATCTCTCCCGTGTATCCAGGCAGGGCGGTGGCGGTGGTAGCCATGAAGCTTTTCTCGCGACGCAAGAGGCTACGTAGGTCCTGCCATTCTTCGTCGGTCCATGCGCCCTCGCCGTTGAAGCCTGCTTGAGGCCCCATGATGACGTCCAGCTCTTCATCACGGGCGTGTAGTGCCTCGACGTCGTCTTCTCGGCCGAGAGGCATGGCGCTGTCCACCTCGCCGGCCTGCGTGGCGAATGCTTGCGCCTGGTGGCGCTGCCGCGGCTTCCTGCGTCGCTTGCGGCCCCTGCGGGCGTGGCGTCGGCTTTTTGCCCTCCTGAGGCTGGCTCTGCGCCGTAGATTGTGGGAGGATGGCGCCCCACGGCCCTGCCGTTTATTCCGCTTGCTGGCGCGTTTGAAGCGGCTGGGGGGGTCCTCGCATTTTGGGTTGAGGACGATGAATCGCATGATGGCGTTGGTGTTGGCCAAACGGAACTGTGTCCACGAGTACATCGCCCCAGCTGTTGCTGCAGCCGCGGCGCACCAGTTGGGCACGCTCCTCCATGCGTCTGTCGCCACAAGACACGCCACCTTTACGAGCACGTGTCCCACACTGTTGGTCTGGACCGTCGTGAAGATGGTCCAGGCTGCTAGTGCGCAGCCAAGCTGCACGCACACTCGCTGCACCCAGGTGCGGGCAACGAGTTGCAGCACTGCTTTAGCCTGTCGCTGAGCCCGCCGGTTGCGCCTTCCAGCGGACTTGGGCACTGGGCCCCAGGCCTGGATGAGTGCCCACCTCATCCGGGCGCTAAGGGACCGCTCCACGAGTCATAACAGCAGAGGGAGGTTCGGGGAGAACCTCCGCACTGCCCGCCATGTCGCCTCTAGGAGCAAAATGCCGACCGACGCGTGGTGTACTGTTGCCGATCCGAACCACTGGGTCACCAGCACCCCAACGGCCCAGGATGCCATTCCCTGTGTTGCCATTGCGGCTGCCCCTGCGGTTGCGGCGATTGTGATGGCAGCGGTGTGTTCCAGGCACCATGAGCCGGGTGCCCACAGGCAGGGCGTGACGGAGACGAATGTGTACATGCTGGCCCACACTACGCTTTCCGTGCCGAACCCTTTGGCCCACATGGTGGCGGCTGTGACCAGCTCCACTGTGATGATGTTGTTGAAGGTGCGTGGTGTCGGTGACCGGGTTGTGGTTTTGGCCACGGTTGTGAGTGTCTGTGTGTGAGGGGTTGCGCCAAGCCCCAGTCGCATGGTGGCGAGTTGTGACCCGTCCTTCCACTTGTCTGCAGGGTTGGTTGGGGCGGTTGTGGCGTGGTGGCAGCCGGGCCGGGTGGTTGCTGCCGGGGTGGGCGTCTTGAGAATTTGAGAAAAAAAAGGTCTAGTGGTCCAACTTGCCCAGTCTGTGTCTGTTGTACTTGGTGACGTATTATTTCCCCCCCCCAGCAACGGGAGGAGAGGCTGCGGCTCGACAGATGTTGATGGCAGTATGAAGAAGGGGGATGGAGATGCTGGGGTGTTGCTGACGATGCTGGTGGGTGTCAGTGCCGTGGCGGGGCTTGCGAGGGAGAAAACGCACATCATGGCGGTTGCTAGCCAGATGTGCAGTGGAATGGTGGATGATCGGGGTCTGCGGCGGGGGGCTTGCACTGCTTGAGGGGCAGGGCGGTAACGCGCATTGGGGGGGGCGGGTGATGCGACGGGAATGGGCTGGTTGTTGTTTGTTTGTTGTGAGTTTTGTGCGTCAGGGGCTGAATGGCTGCCTACGCGGGTGGGCACTCCGCGTGCGTAGTTGTGGTCGGTTGTGCGTGTTGGGGTGGTGGGCGGGGCGATTTGAGTGTGTGTTGTAGCTGCCCATTGTGAGCCGTTTGCCCTGAACCGCCGTAATGACAGTGGCCGGAACCCATTTGTAACTTTGACGGTGTTGATGTACATGAGGGCGGTGGCGTCGCGCACGAGTGCAACATTCTCTGGACGTGTATCTCCTTGCAGGATTCGGCACGGGGAGTAGCCACGCAGCACAAGATCGTTTCGCGCTCCTGATACCGCGCAGCGGTCGGGGAGGAAGCGGTGGTATGGGCGGTTGATGGTGATCCCACAGAATGGACAATCGCTGTTGCGTGCGGTGTTGCGCAGCGGGCGCGCTGGTGGTGAGTCGGGTGGGGTGCGTCGGTAGTTGCGGGGGGTTGGAGCGGTGGCTGGTGGATTGGGATGGGTGTTTTCCCGGTCATTGGGGCGTGTGTGCAGCACCCGCGGGATATGGTCGGGGAGGCGGTGTGAGGCATCGGGATCTTC
>LGRX02000799.1:0-12956 GCA_001247695.2 Cymbomonas tetramitiformis
GACGTACCCACCAGTGCTGCAGCTCGCCCCGGCCTCATCTCGCAGACGTACCCACCAGTACTGCAGCTCGCCCCGGCCTCAGCTCGCAGACGTACCCACCGGTGCTGCACCGCGCCCCGGCCTCAGCTCGCGGACGTACCCACCGGTGCTGCAGCTCGCGCGTTGTGACGCACCCGGTGCCCCCCGACAACAAGCCGAGTGCTCAGCATGGAGGGCGCGAGAGGTGGGGATCCGGCGGCGCCGCAGCAAGCCCGGGCGTGATGCGGGTGACGGCGGAAGCGCTCGGCCGCCCCATGAAGCGGCTCCCTCGATGGAAGCGCGCCAGGGCAGCCCCGCTCAGCCCGGCAGGGGTCAGGAACCAGGAGTAAGGAGCACACGCGTCAGGCCGAAACTGGCGGGAGAAGAGCACCAAGCACGCACAGCTCGCAGAGAGGTGAGGATTGGGAAGCCCTCAGCTTGTGTCACACACGGGCTTCTAGTGAAGGACCTGGAGGGTTGACACCAACGTGTCGATGCCTTTACTCAAACGCGGAGGATTTGCCTTCAGAAAAGCGTCGACGGAGTCCCTGCGCAAAACGTATACATGACGCTCCCACTTGGATATAAGATGTGCTTCTCGAAACAGTGTCAGTGTTATGAGCTTGTTAACCATTGAAATCGTGACGAAAGCTGTGCTGGCCGTTGCAACGGGGGACTGCAAGAGATCTCACCGCGGTGTGGAGCATTCAGACCAGGGCAATATGGTGGTGGCTGGTTTGTTTGGTGAGGGAGTGTGTGCTGGGCGCGCCGGTGCTCGCTCTAAAATCTCCGGAAGGCATTTCACCACACCGAGGTAACCGGATTGCCTCTCCTACTGGAATGGCACTCGCTGCGTGTCCCTTCACCAGGAGAGGGGGCACTCGCTGCGTGTCCCTTCACTAGGAGAGGGGGCACTCGCAGCAGTTTTTTTCGGAAGCGGAGAGGGCATTCACATGATGAACAAAAAAAAGCGCCAACCAGTATGCGTTAGTTCTTGTCCACAGATCGGTGCTCTGCGCCACTATGCCACAAACCCTTTGCGATATGACGGCGATGTACGGCGAGGGCGCTACCGGGGACCCACAACATGCTCACCTGGAGGGGGTCATCAGCTCCAGTCGGGCGGACAGGGCGTCCTGGAACGGCACGTTGCCTCCCATAGCCTGAACATCCAGACGGGAGGGAAGGCAGGGAGGCCGCCACACGAACTCCCAGATTCATCAACACTGTGAGAGCCCAAAGATGTGCCGTGGATTCTCTCAACAGGGCGAGGATCTTCCTCCACAGTGCACATCGAGTTCGACACCCGCTGCTCCAGCCTGGCTCCGGGTTCCGTTCTGGCGACTGAGCCCCCTCGAACCACCAGCCACGCATACAGGCTACAGGCCTGCAGGAGGTGAGAATGTAGAAAGGAGGCGCCAGGTCACGGAGTGGCACCGAACGCGCAGCCGACAAACTACTGAGAGAGCGACAAAGTACCTTGGCAGTCCACGCGGCAACCTGAAATCGAAACCGCCCTCCCCACAGTCCCCCGCTCCCCGACTAATTCTCCTTGTGAACAGCACATGGCTTCTTAAGATGACCGCGGTAATCACTCGAAAGCGACGAGGGGAGGTCCTCCGTGGGAAACGCTTCGAGGGCTGTTTTCGGTGAAGATGGGGCGAGGCGTCTCGGCAGAGCGAGATGGGTACTAGGTAGCCCTCCGGGGAATGCGGGCAGTGGCTCAAATATTTTTTGAAGCCACCATCGTAAAACCGACTTTAGTGTGAGGATGTAACTGAGGGGACACCCGCACACGGCAGCATAGACGAGGCGGTGTTCACAACAAGAGGGTTGTATGGCATCAGCGGAAAAGACTAAGAAGCAGAGCAGCAGGAAGAGGGCATGCACCGCTTCCCCAGCACCCAAGTAGGCCGCCAGCTCATCGATGCCTTCGTCCACGCACACCGTGCTGTACTTGACGAAGGGTTACATTTCGCGCACAGTCATGCACACACAAAAACATCAGTATATCAGGCGTTATCTCAGCACTTCAGGCTGACTCGGCAAGTCAGGCGCTCGCTCCTTTACTCCCTAAGTACGTGACGGCCGCAAGGTCGGAGTTCCAGGCACGCACTAGCATTTCGCCGTTTCGGACGAGTCTGCTAGTATCAGAGCTTTTTGCACGACGTCTCGATTCCAGCGCTACGCTGTCCGTTTGTTGGATCCTATCGCTCTCCCTGAGTTCTCCGAGCAGCGTGTGCAGTCGACCCTTTGCGTTCGGGAACTTTCGCTGTTGGTGCCACCGAGACACCTCGAGTTGACTTGACAAGAAACGCCCTTAACGGAATCGGTCTCCAGTGCAGGCTTCGGAACTCCGATCTCGGCTTACCAAAAACTTGTTACCCTCGGGATTTACGAACATAAATAATGTCGTGGCTCAGGCGCGGGCAGCGGGGATACACGGCACTCCTTCGGGAATCAAGACCGTATAAGACAACAGGGGAGGGTGAACAAAAACAAACTTGAAAAAGCTCATGAACCAACACAGCAGTATGACCTCGGAACACGCGCAGTGCTTTGCGCGGGTCAAACGTCGCTGCACAAGGAAGGAGCGCATCAAGTTTGGCACAGCGGGGGATAGCGGGCAAACACATATTTAGATTCACAGTTGACAATAGCAGGATAGTAGATGCCAGAATTCCATCAGCAACTCGGAACACCGTCGCAAGGCTCAAAAATATTCCTAGTTCCTCCCTTCTTTCCGGGTGCTTGGATGCGGTTGAGGCGAAACGATGGACTCCCTACCTACGCTTGTAAGACCGTGACAGACAAGAAATCGCACCAGCTAGGGGAGAACTTAAAAATGAGTAGCTCCGCCGTCTTTCAGAGTACAACCCTCAACTCGTGAAGAAATCGGGGATATCCGAAATGAGACACAAGCACTTGGTCGAGTTGTAAAAGTTTCAGGTCACCTGTCAACGTCGAAACATACCGCCTTCGCACCCCTCCACACTGCAAGTACCTGAAAGGTAGATTCAAAATAACGTCTGCTGAGCTCTTTAATTCTCCGATCGGAACGCAATGTGCCTATCATGCACGTGTGGAAGTCCACAGAACAGCTGACTCCTTGCTGCCCGACATCCTGAATAATATGCGAGCTGGGACACCCTCGTTTTGAAAATCCAATACAAAACTCCAAGCTAGAGTCGAAGCAGCTGTCTCTTGCAGGATAAAGTTAAAAGAGCTAACCCAAGAACGGGAACTAGTCCGCAGCTAGAAGGCGGCCCAGTTGCAGACTTAGCATTCAGAAGTGGAGATATGCGAAATTAGTACACAACTGTTCAAAGAGAACGCTGGAACAGGCACTACTGTGCGCAAAAGTAAAAAAAATAAACGCGCAAAGAAACACCGATCGGGAAAGAAGTAATATGAAAAGTCAGGCCGTATAGACTCAAAATCAAGGGAGCTTATGGACGACGATCAGGTGACGGATATCAGATCATACGAAATTTTCCGTCTTACTGGAACAACAAACTGGTGTGCATTTTACCTCGTCAGAGGGAATAGTTTTGATTCCAGAACTATCGGTCGCCATGACTTCCTTAGCACTGGACAGTCTTCCGCAAGACAGTTGCACTGTTTTGGACGCCGATCCACTGGAGAGTAAACTTGATAGACAACGCCTGGAAAATGCTGCGTGATATAGAAAACTTTCCGTAAGATACGAATGAATATAAAGTTGCAGTCATAGCAACTTCTTCGATGCGACAAATGACACAAATATGGCCAACAAACAACTGGGGCGCAGACGAACCACATGTTGCTTAGGCTTGCAGCTACATACGGCCTAGCAAACCGATCACCTGATATCTACTTCTTTCAGGGACAAACAAGCGCAACATGTCGTCGTAGGAGGGCACGCTACCAGGAGGGCTATTTCGCGCCACTAGATGGAGAGGTTGAGCGCGAAAGCCTGCAACCAAACGAGAATGCGAAACGGAAGTACGCTGCACAATAGGCACCTGCATGAATCAGAAGAGCTCTGCGATACTATCTGTTCGTGTATATGCGTTTTCCTGTTCGGTTTCCGCGTGCGTCTCAATTGAATCAGTAAAATTTGGTGTACTGTACGGTTTCAGGAACGAAGAATAAAGATCTTAATACTTAGATCCAACATCATCAGAGCGCGAGAAGATATTCATAATCGATAATGCATAGAACGATAGAGATAGATGATAGATGGCATAGATCATTCATCATCGACTTCGAGGCGTGTTCATGAGTTCAACAGATCGAGATGTGAGATGAACAAAAGCTGAAGGGCTCAACCCACGGTGGCGCTGGCTCACGCCAGCTACAGTAGGCTCGACCGAACGATACAGTCACAGCGAGTAGCAGTCACAGTGACGTCACTGTAGGGGGATATGCATGGGGAAAGCCATGGGGATTGTCAAATAGAAATACGAAATAGCGCCACAGGGCTCTTCCACTCAGTTCCCCTTCAGTTAACGAACGCCGATGATCACACGTCATCACGTCATCATCGTGTGCGATGTGGTGTTTCCACGTTTCCACGTTTCCATAAGTCGGAACTTGGAAGGGGCAATGCGAACAGGGATGCCACGCCCCGTCTTTTACCGCGGCGGCCACAAGACGCACTTAGGGAGAGCCGTGCGATGCAGGGTTGAGTTATTGGAAAACCCTGAGAATTCAGTTTTTGCCGCTCGATCGTCTCAGAATCCCAAGTTCTGAGTGAGAGTGCCAGAGATTTCTTTGCACGATGAAAACGGAGGGTCTGCTTGCTGCATGTGCATGCATTTATTTCTTGGTGTGCATGATATTTTTTTCTCACAGCATTCAGCGGGATGAGGGTACGGTCTAGTGAGTTTGCTGGATCGCGGAGCCGTCTAGGGTTACGCACCGTCAGATTAGGATGACATTTACGCTATCGATCGTAGCGGCCAGAATAATGATTCAAACTCTATGATCGACCTATGTACAGATTCGGCTTGACTAGAGCTGTCCGATGATACCACATAGCAATCCCCGATCGAAATCGTTCATCTGCTACATTCGATCCAATCTTGGGGGTTCTCACCGCTTCTTTCACCGATCTTTTGAAAGTTATGATACCTTGCAGTGCGGGAGCGGCGGGGAGCGGCTGAACAATATGTCCCATCTCTGTAAACGCAAACTGCAAGATATATCTTGCGCTGATAATATTCCGGATTCCTCAAACCCACGAAAGCTTCAAGTAGACAGGCGATGTATCCGCCGCCCGAAGATACATCAGATCCGGTCGAGTGCTTGTTGCACTACTCTCGCTTGTGTGCGTTTGAGCAAGAGTTGACGCGCGTTGACATCGAGAAGTTCATCGCGTACATTCGTCGGCGCCCTCAGATAATAAAACATTTACGCTAGCAAAGCGCAAAGGGGACAAAGTCCTGAGAGTGCGGTATCCCTGCAAAGCAGGCTAGTGAAAACACCAGGGGCTACTCCCTCTGTTATAGCGCGCCCACAAAAGGGGTCAGTCCGCTTTTCAGCAGGGTGACGTCTAGAGAAAAAGCTAAGTGCTAGGCAAAAAAAAACTCTAGAAGATGGAGTGAGTGGAGGGGTGGCTGAATCTGAGCGGTGGGGAGGAAGTCGAAGAATAAAGGGGGTTTTGGAGACGTTGAGGAAGGTGGCGGGGTGGGCGGGGAGATGGGGGTGGCGGGGAGGAGGGGGGACGGCCCTCCCTTGGGTCGTTGGGAGCCGGGAGTTTTACACTCCCAGCTCCCAACCCATCTTTATATTGCAAGACTTTTGAAAATTATTGCAAGAGGGTTTGAAGAAAATCGTTTGATTGTTGCACGGTTTCTGTTTCTGTCATGGTTTTATCGCTCGAGGTGTCAACTGTATGTGGGTCAGTGTTTAAGGTGGTGGTGGTGTTTAACAGAAACACGTCTCGCCTGTTTTTGGTGTGTTGCCTACAAATTCTTGAAAGTTTTTTGAGGAGTGGTTTAATCTTACCACGGGGAACACCTGTCGTGTTGAGGACAGTACCAAAAAGAGGAGGGAAGTATCCCATGAGTGTAAGAACTTTGGGCCATTTCATCCGGGTTTTTTCGACCCGCATAACCTACGTAGAGATTCGGCTTTTTGACATCTTCCGTAAGTATGCTAACTATAACTCCAAGTCGTATACTGCGAGAACAGGTGTTCCGCTCGGTGATAACAAACTGGCTAAGCTCCCATAAACGGTCCGGCCGAGTGCTTTTATCATGCATCTCGGAAACCCGGATAATACGAAGTAATGACTGACAGTACAGTATTACTGTACTGTCATCCTAGCTACTAGCGGAGTCACGGTTCCGATCAGAGACAGGTCAGGCTAGGGGCTACCAGAGCCCATAATAATAACCCTGAACCTAAAGTCCAGCACACCACCCGGAGCTGTGACCGTAGCCAACAGGGCTAGGCAAGCGGAGCTAACTAAACAGATAACAAACAGCACTTTACTGGAAACAGATACACTTCTAGCTGGGTGCCCGAGGACTTGTCCCGGCACAACCCACCACTGCGGCTAAGGCTAATCACACCTCCAGGGTTTGAAATAAGCAGACTCAGCCACTGTAAAGCCGGTCGGCATAGCCGAGTTCAGCTGAAGGATGCCAAGGCAGGAAGACATCCGAAGTAAGTTGAGATGAGACACCATGATCGTTGACACCACCAGACCCAAGTGGGTCAGGCGGATCCCAGAGCGGAGTGGCAAAATCATCAGAATGCAAAGCCGCTGAGGTCGATTGAGAAAAGAATTGTGCCACATCCCGCGGCGGCAATGACGAATCAGCGGTAACCACAGGCGGGCAAAGAGAATCCAGTAGTGCTTCATGAGACCGTAGCGAATCGTAGCCGTAAGTGGCTCCGGGCTCAACCAGGCCCCTGACACCACCGCCGACCACGAGGGTCGGCATCGCCGTAGCATTGAAGAGAAACGTAGCCACCATGAAAAGGCTGAGTGCAAACTCACCGATGCCAAATGGCCTGGAGCCTCTGGAGACTCCGAACCGCCGAAATGCTGCAGCCGTCGGCGGTGCACCCCCCTCAATTTCAGTCAGGCAGACACCAGGAGGGCAGTCGGAGCCCTCCCCATCATCATCGGAATCACACACCTCAACAGGCTCAGGGTCAATGTCAAACCAGTCAGGGTGGACAGTGTTGAATGTTCTGAAAGAGTTGTCAGCAGGAGCCATCGGGCCGAGAGCCAGAGAGGCAGACGGCGGCACAAAGGCGGCACGCTGACCTCATGCAAGTCAATCGGCTTACCATGCACGGGTGCAGAGGCCTTCGGCAGCAGCTGCTTGCTGGCGGTCGGCTCAGCGACACCACCAGCAAGCGGACCGCTGACCTCAGCAAATGCAACACGGCCAATGGAAAGATGCTCAGCAGGTGCAGACTCAGCAGAGGCAGCAGCATCCTTGAACTGCTGCAGAGCCGTAGGCTCTGGAGCAAAGGAATGCGCAGACAGTTCACAGATTTCAGGTTGCCCCACGAGAGCACACAGGTGCTCCATGGACCCCTCATCCCCAGCGTCATAATACCGCTGAAAACGAAGGGCAAGCACGTCGGAGTCATAAGACTCGACGGCTTGGCAGTAGGATGCCGAAATGGACAATGGGTGAGTGTCCTTGTGAGGACACTCACTCAGCCAATGCTTTGACCCAACGGCGCGGCACTTCTCGTGCCTGCACGCTGGGACAAAGGTGCCAGACCGCTTGTCAAAAGCCACCTCCGGAGAGGCGGAGTGAGCAAGCGGCTGAACTCCAGGTCGGTGGAAGTTGCGCGGAGTGTGTTTCCCATGAGGCGGCTTGGAGCCACCCTTCTTAAGGGAATCCACATCCCGCTGCAACTTGACCAACTGAGCACTGAGCCGTCCAACGGCCGAAGCCAGGCCAGTGTCAGTGGTGCAAGATGCTACAGACATGGGGCGCCCTGCAGTGCGCTTGCCCGAGAGCCGCCCGCAGCGGTACTGCTCGCGCACGCGTGCCTGCAGGGTGAGCAGACTCACAGCCGCACGCTGGTCAGCTCGAGCAAACGAGTCAACCAGCGTGGCGTAAGCCGGTCCAGACAGGGCAGAGAGGAATTGCCTTTTAACAGCGTCTTCGGGCAGCGTCTGCAGACGCTGTGCATCCCGAAGACAACTGTTAAAAAGACGAATGCCAGAGTCAGGGTCATGTCCATCCGAGATTCTCACTTCAAGCAGCTCAGTCAAAGACTCGAATGGAGTCGAATCATCAGCAAGCATACGCACCACCTCGAGGGTGGCACGTTTGCCGTCAGCAGGAACATCGGCCCCAGAAGCCTCCACCCAATTACGGGCAGGAGACCCTGGCGCAGTCAGCAGCAACAACACAGAGTACAGGAGCTCATTGGCAGCAGGCATGACAGGGACATCAACAGCAGACAACTCAAACAGGGGTGCAATTGCCTGTGACTGCAGCGTGAAAAGCTGCTGAATTTCGGAGATCAGCTGTGAAAAAATGTCCGAAGCCGACGATTCACTGCCATGAAATTTTGCCGTTTTGTCTCCCAAAACCTTAGTGGCTGCTGTCTTCGCGCACTGAACATCGAACGAATCTTTCCGCAACCGCTGCACGAGCGTTGCGGCCGCAGCCGACTCGTCAGCCGAAGCCAAATGCGGCGTTGTGGGGGTAGCCGAGTTCAATGCCCCAACATCATCGAAAATAGTTGCTAATTTACGCGCCCTAGCGCGTGTACGTGGTCTTTGCGGTGTGTCCATTCTCAAAATGACGGTGAGATGGGAATGCGGGCTAGCGGTGCGACAGTAGCGGACAATTCCGCAGCGGCCAACTCCTGCAGGAGTCTCAGCAAACAATAACATAATCAAGCAGGTCATGAGCCGAGTGGCTAATCGTGGGAGCGACCCACAAAACGCGGAGTGTCCTGCCCGCTGATCAAACGGAACGTCAAGCATAACCATACCCAGCGACGATGCTCTGCCGAATAAATGCCAAAAAAAAAACTGATCTCCACTTCAAAAGGAGGCCATACTGCGAAGAGAAAGCCATTGTCTAAGGGGGCGCCCACCCCATCTCTGTGTCAAAACTTAGCCAATCATGGCAACAGCTTGGCGCTGTGCCATCAGAATTACTAGGGAAGTGGTGACGCGCATAACCTGCGAGAACAGGTGTTCCGCTCGGTGATAACAAACTGGCTAAGCTCCCATAAACGGTCCGGCCGAGTGCTTTTATCATGCATCTCGGAAACCCGGATAATACGAAGTAATGACTGACAATACAGTATTACTGTACTGTCATCCTAGCTACTAGCGGAGTCACGGTTCCGATCAGAGACAGGTCAGGCTAGGGGCTACCAGAGCCCATAATAATAACCCTGAACCTAAAGTCCAGCATATACTTTGATAGGAGAATGCGACTTGTGTAGATTTGCCAAAGTTAAGATACATTCGGTATATATGTGGGAAATATGCACCCTCCGTCTATCATCCATAAGTATGCAACCGTTGCATATTTTCTAGAAATATTCACCTCCCCCCATTATGCTAACTGTAACTCCATATCCCGTAAGTATGCAGCAACTTACATACCCTGTAAGTATTCAGCAGCTTACATATCCTGTAAAATTGATGCATACTTCCAGTATTATACATAAGTATGCGGGTGAATGACACGATATATGCTAGAAACAGCTGAACAGGCAGTGGGGACCCGCTGCCGACGGTGAAACAACGGATCACTAAACTTGGGTAAAAGACAAGATATACCCAAGCTGAGTGTCACAGGCTGACCACCGAAGATGACACACTGGGAATGACACTAGACTGTACGAACTAGTCGTAGTGTCAATTCCAGCACACCGCCTCATCTGAGGTGGGCCAGCTAGTGACACTCACCACCCTAGCTACTAGAGTTTACAGATAAATGTCAAGAAGTCGACTCTAGGAAGCTAGTCAAAGTCACAGGTGGCAAGATGAATGTACAGGCTAGCAAAATAATACTGCTAAACCTAGGAAACTGCTAGTACCGATTTGGTCTGCTAAGATCAATGCTCGGCCAGCTAGTGGTGGGTGAACCCACAGTCCTCGCTTGTCTGCATGTGATGGAGAATGTAAAAATAAGTCTGCCTGTCGGTTTAGCTTTTAGCTCTGCTGCGAACTGAAAAGGTCTCCTGCCTGTAAGTTGTTCGTCTTAATTGTGAAAAGCTGCCCGCAAGTGGTGAGACATAAAACAACATCCTTCAGCCCAAAACTACAGCAAGTGGTGGAGAATGCAAGTGGGAGCACCGCCTGTCTGTTTAAAGAAATCAATAGTAGCCATCACTAGAATCGTAACCAGCATCTTCCTCGTAATAAGTGTCTTCATCATAAAAACCAGCACCACCAGTTTCGTCGGAATCGTGGGCAGCCCACTCTTCTGCGGTGTACTCGATCTCATCGTCCGCGGTAGGCTCATCTTCAAAAGAAACTGCGTCAACATTGAACTCGTGTCGTGGTAAAAATTCCTCCCCAAGTGGGGGCTCTAAAACACCACCGTAAGATTCTCCCTGAAAACCTGTGTCCAGAGAATAATCCCGTTCCAATCGATTGGACGAAAAATGCGGAGCGGCCAAGTGGCCATCTTGCTCCTTTTCTACCTCCTCACAACTGCCGCTGGAATCATCGAAATACCCAAGTGGGTACTCCGATTCATCCTCATCCTCACTAGGTAAATACTCCTCATAATTACGATCCGGCCCAGAGCCCATATAGGCAGGCACTGTCAGGGTCATGACCGATGACATATGTGTCATACATGTCATACGTGTCATACCTGTCAGACATGCCATACCATGTCATGTCATGTCGGTCGTGTCATATATTATTATGACAGTCGGTCGTGTCATATATTATTATGACAGTCGTCAGTACGGTCGACAATGACTGTACAGGTCGTCAGATGATAATGTCACATCATCTGTCATTATTCAAGGAAAGACTTGAATGACCCTGTCATCGAGAGTTCGTACGTCGAACTCGAAGATGACAAAGCAAGATACATCTTGAAGTACAAACAAGAACCATCTTTGCTTTAAGCATGTGCGGAACACGCATGCACAGTATGAACGAACTATTCGTTATCACCATACTGGTCGTTCAACCTATGTCTCGGGTTCACAACCCAATGGCGGTACTATCTATGATGATAGGAGACATATGGTATAAGATGAGGAAGCGTTGGGCTTCAAGCAGATCTTCACTCAGAGACTGCACTCATCACCCGCTATTAC
Organism: Cymbomonas tetramitiformis; assembly: GCA_001247695.2. NCBI lineage: Eukaryota > Viridiplantae > Chlorophyta > Pyramimonadophyceae > Pyramimonadales > Pyramimonadaceae > Cymbomonas > Cymbomonas tetramitiformis. Next base: position 11,287 of record LGRX02000799.1, read on the forward strand.
TTTCACTTGCGTTGCTGTCCAACTTCGCAGTGTTAACTTGTATATTGATATTATACTCACGGCCTGTTTATCTCGCCGTATCATATGGTATTCTCCTAAAACTCGTCAAGGCACGAAAAGAGAACTCAAGTGAGTGCAGCGTCAGAGATAGTATATATCATATTGTTCGCAGGTTTGCAGGTGGGCGCATAAGCGACAACGCTCGCAGTGATATTGAATATCTGCAACTTTAATAATATACGCTTGCATATCGTCAGCACACGGATTGCGCGAGGAGATTTTTCATCGCGAACATATTCGCAGCTAACAGCATCCGCAGAGAAATCGTTTTGATTCTATAAGCGACAAGGTGTGCGCACAGTGTACGGAACGCATGCAAATGATGTCAAAATTCGCAGGAATGTCACGGTATGCAAGAATCAGATGCGCGAACGAAAAATGATCGTCAGCACATATGATTTACATCAACTGCGACTGGACGCACAAAATTTCGTTAACAGCGCGCTCGCATTCGTTCATGCGACGTACATCAGCAGCAATGATATATTTTGTGAAATGATTTGCAACATCGATATTCGCAAATGCTCGTACGATGATTTTTAGCTCGTCAGCGCGATGTGCACTTATGTGATGCTCTTGTTCGCGATGTGCACGTCAGCGCGATGTCATGATTTCATCTAATGCAATGGACGCACGTTTTTAGGGCGCATGATTCCTAACGCGTCTTTATTCAGCGAGACATACAAATGTGTACGCGCGTCAATATCCTCTGCAGAATGATTGTATACTTGCAGGGATACTGCTGTGGACGCATGATCACCATACTGCTGTGGACGCATGATCACCATACTGCTGTGGACGCATGATCACTATACTGCTGTGAATGTATGATCACCATACTACAGCAATTCACACTATGTCCTGATGACTGCATAGATATTTCTAATCATCGGCATTTCATACTTATCAGAAGTATAGCGTGCAAAATGTTTTATTTGAGCATACACTAACTTTCAGCATATATTACCAGCAGCATCTGAGTATATGTATATCTTATACTGAATGACTGCCACACTGTAAGTTGTGCATGCATTATGATAACAGATGTTCTATATGATCCAACTTGATCACGGTAACAGTTGGAATAGATGGCATCAAATCACAATACATTAGATGTGCACAAAAGCATTCATTTGCATTGCATGCTAACTATATTAGAACCCATACAGTATAAGGTGCCTGTTCAGTAATCTTAACACAGTAATTAGCTCAATATGACCCGGTGGAGTCGAGATACTCCTCGGACCACATATTGTTCTACGGTGGATTACTGAAAGGATGCTCACCGGAGCTGTATGTGAAATAGATCCTGCAACTCATTTTGTAAATGAGATTATCTTGGCATTACAATAACCTCTAAACTTAATATATCATGCTAGATGTATTCAGTGCATGGTATACTGATAATCCTGCATGATGAACTGTCTGGAAACATTGTAATGTCCAGAAGTTATCTTACTGCAAAGTGTGTAAAAGTGAGCACACACACACACTGACAGAAAGTGCTAATCAATAAGCACTGTACATGCACACACACTGCATTGTATGTATTGATATTCACTGATTCAAAGTGAATTGATTAACTTAAATATCTATCATGTATATGATAA
>LGRX02000800.1:0-11845 GCA_001247695.2 Cymbomonas tetramitiformis
GTCTTAAGTGTGATAGGGTGGGATGTGTGTCATCGGTCATTTTTCTTAAGTGTCATAGGGTGGGCTGTGTGTCATCGGTCATTTTTCTTAAGTGTCATTGGGTGTCATTTTTATTTAAATATCCAGCATATAGCTTTCGAATCGAACTACTATTTTGCATTCCTGCATGATATTTAAAAATCAACGCAGGTAACGAAAAATGAGAACGACGCCGAGATGAGAGGGTTCCACTATAGCTGTCTAGCAGAATGAAAAGTTGAAGTGTACAACGATGTGCCATTGTTGCATGTAGGTCTTTAACTTGTTTTTTTTTTTAATGGAGATGTATGTCTCTTAGTGGATATGTTGTATTCCTTCCAATCAAATGGCCGATGTTCTTTAACAGCAGTTGAGCCAACAGGCAATTCTCAATTCCCGCTATCCATACTGTATATTCCTGCGAGCAGACGACAGGCGGCACTACTATACGTTGCTAACCACTAGCCGGCAGACGTTTACTGGATTGCCTCGGGGCATTCTTTCGATATAGCTCAAATATTCCTGACATGTGCTGTTGCCTAGCAGTTCTTTGCTCCGAGTCACCGTTTGATCGTTGCTACCTACCAGAGTTCACATATTCTCGTTAGATGTAGACTCTAGTCGCTGGGGCGCTTGACTTTCACAGCCTGTAGACTGACCTCAGATGAGGTGATGTGCTAGACCGAACGACATCGACCGACTGCGACGCCACATCATATTAACGGTGCATTAGTGAAGGGTCATATTCATCAGGTGGTCACGTCCACCTCGGTCGTGGTCACGCCGATGGTTCTCGCGATCCCTGTCGCATTTAGATCGACGCACCCATGAAGGTTGCACTGGCATGCGACTTCAGGTCGGACCTCGGACGAAGTCCCCGCATATCATCGGGGTCTGAAGTTTTAACCAATCATATGCATGCTACGAAAATATGCACGAATGTTCGTGCTGCGATGCTTTTGACCTGGCACTCGCTCGATTATTGTGACACAGGTTTGTATTTTATTTTAGTCATCAATCACACACATCACAATTACGGCGGGTCAAGCAAGCAAACTATGACCAACTAGGTCAAATCAACATTTTCTGAAATATAGTAACAAAATATAACAAAGTGTTCTTGGACACTACTTATTTTAAGGATTGTTTTCCTCGGATTGTTTTCCTCTACGTAGCTTATTGTTGATCATCATATATATGCACGCACAACAAGCACGCATACGTACACCAAGAAGCATTCATTCATTAAGCATCACTTGTTCCGTGTACAATGCATTTTGCATAGTTACACCGCGACCTCCTTCGCCGAGCCAGCCATCTCAACAAGGGTGATGGCCTTTGCGAATAGGTTCTGGTCCTTGGACTTAGAGTTCACCACAACCATTCACTGGTAGTCGTTGGATGCATGTAGGCGTTAGGCATTTTTCTCGATGCACCTCTTTGAAGTTCGTCGTTGGAGTTGATCCATGTGCAAGGGGGTAGAAAGGCACAAAAGTCCTTGCACGCGCTCCGCGAAGTACATAAAGGGCACGAGCTCAGCACCTGTGCAAGCTGGCGCGCATATGTAGTTCGCGGGTGGGATATCGCGCTCGGGATTCTCCTAAAAAATGTCCAACCGCATGTCCAACTTGATAGGCTTCTTGGTGTTGGGGTGGTCGACCTCCAAGTACTTGAAGTTCTTGAAGTCGCAAGCCTTCAATGTCGTCTTGAGGAAAGCACGCACATTTCCAATTACCCCTGAACCCCCCGCGAACGGGTCCACGTTCTCTCGGCTTCACCTTCAACTTGTCCACGAAGTTCACCTTGTTGAACTTTGAGACAAGGCGATGGAATTGCTCGGCAGGAATAGGTTTCCCGCAATTCGTAAAGGGGTTTCACCACGATTGCTTCCGTAACAGGAAACAATGACACACATATCTGGACCCATTCGCGCAAGCTATCCGGGTTCTCCATTTAGTCGCGGGTTTGCTTCGTGCGTGTTCGACTCCCAAGCTTGCAGAGTCGATTGCATTCTTGGCAACGATCTTTCCCGTCACCAAAAATTTCGTGCCCGCACTTACGCTTCCTATTAGCTTCCATGTTTGTTTTGCTTGGTGCGTGTATATATCACGAATATTTGTAAGGTTCGGTCCGTCGCCGTTTCCAAAGCGGTTGCAAGCTCTTCCCATCCCGACCCAGATTCCCCGCTCCGAAAAAACACTTCCTAATCCGGGTTTCGCTTTCCCCATCCGGAGTGTCGCGAGTATTAACTCGATAATGAATGTCAAAACGCGATGATTATGCCCGACGCAACGCCCCGACCCAGATTCCCCGCTCCCGAAAAGGACTTCCCCATCCGGGTTTCGCTTTCCCCATCTGGAGTATCGCGAATATTGACTCGATACTGAATGGCAGAATATCGCCTTAAAGTGATATGCCCCTAGACCGTCAAAAATATTATCATCGACGGCAAAAAATAGAATTTCTACTACCACATCGGACAAGATGTGAGGTCCGACCTCGGTCCGACCTCAGGTCCGACCTCAGGTCCGACCTCAGGTCATATCGAGAAGCTCCACACATGTATTCGCGGACCGCATCGGTCTCCAATGTACACGCCACCTGAGACAGTGACACCGGTATCGCACTGTGCTACTGCCCATACGCCGTTGCACCGTAGATATGATGTGGTGTTCGTACAGTCGTCATGTGGCATATCTGGTATGACATCTTCGGTGACTCTGCGTGTGGCTGTCTGGTATATTCATTCGACGGTATGGTTATCAATTCACGAGTTCCGTCGTCGGGAACGCGTTCTCCTCAGTGAGATACACGATTGCCAGCATAGATCACTCTGCTTCTTTATATCCGATCCAGTATGTAATTCATTCGCACTGACTGAAGCACCTCCTGCACACACATGTTTGTTCGGGGTCCTTTCGAGTCAATTCCATCCATATATATAATCACAACGCACACCGTGTGTAAAGCAATAACAATACCAGGAATGTTTTGGCATATTGTGCAGGTAAAAATATAATGTGCGAGAGTTAGCTATCAGGCTTACGGGTGCTCCACCGAAAATAAGAGCCGCTCGAAAACAAGAAACTGTATATCCATTGACTCATTCGTATGGAACCTTGGCAAGATTTCGAATTACCCCATTTCGATGGCACCGTTCGACAAGCGCCATCGACCCATTACTAAAAATACAATAGACGATCACACGATTGACGATACAGACATCCCATTGAAAACGAGGCAATTAGTCGTTTATGTCCCATCCAATGTATTATTTTCGGTGGAGCATGCATATGTATATATAGCTATTATGAGCTCTGTCACAGCCCCAGTAGTTACGTAGCCTGACACTCGTAGAACCAAACTGATGCCTCCGTCATTCTCGAAACCCTGAACACGTTCGTTCACCAGGGGTATATCTAGAACTAATTCCCTTTATTTCGTGGACGACTCTTCCAGTTCCGATATCGTCTCCCGAGTTCTGATTAATATATCGGGAATATCTCACATAATTCAACAGACTCGGCAGCATGTCCCATGATGATGAAAGTTGAAAATGATTCGGAAGCTTGGTGCCAATGGCCTCCGATTTTTTAAAGGAAGAATTAAATGGAATCATACTGCCATCGTGCACCGATCGCAATGCAAAGATGAAGGTGACGGTCTGCTCATCTGTGATTGGATCGCATGCACGCATACTGTGGTTTACACGAGACATCCTTGATGATTCATTGATGATGGGCATGCATTCCGTGTTAATGCAGTTACTTAAATCAGGTATGTGTTGGCTGACTCTCTGATAACCCGTATAGCCAATCGGAAATGCCACTTCAGTCATTGAGTCTAACACCATCCACTATGACTGGCGCCATTTCCGAGACAACCATATCCAAATTAGAGAACCGTTTCCGAGACAAGACCAATCAAATAATAACATATTGCATAACTTTTTTTTTGCACGACGTTTCGCGTAGGGCCCAGCCGACATATCCCACCCATTACCATACGATGACAAAAGCCTATAAATGACCCGCCTAATGAACGCCACTAACCCACCGCTAATGACAGCTCTGATAGCGGGTAAGGTACCTTCTGAGGGATTTGTGAGACACACGCGCCATCACATTTATAGATACGACTCGATTTCCAGTGTAACAGTATAGGTTGGTTTTCGGGGACGAAATCGGGGATGGTGAAGTTTGGGGAAGTCAAAATCAGTACGTCAATTTTTCGATGGTCAGCTTCAGGACAAATGTTGCTGGAGACTACATACATCTATGCACTCATCTTACATCAATCCAATTGTATTCTCATTTGTATCAATTTGAAAGAATATTACAAAATATCAAGCAATGCCATACAATAACATTCGATTGGTTGTGGATCCGTTGTCAAAAAGGTTTCAATATCTCTCAGGAAACTTGATTCTGGGCCTCACAATATTTACAAAGCATGTTAATCTACACAATGCCATACTACCTAAAACTAGGCAGAGAACTGCCTACTCTATGTCAGCGTACAGTCTCCAATGAAGTAGTGTCTCGTAAATCCTGAATCGCCCCTTTACCAGCTAAAATACAATCAGATATATGCATGTGTGTAGACGTCCACGTGTTAGATCACGTGGAATCCACTGCATCTCAAGGAGCGTACATCCGTTGTGCGCCCTCCAGACAGTTTTTTAAGAGCATTGCAATGGTCATCGGACCAACACCACCTGCATTGCCATGAACATCAAAGCCGAAAGGCCGTACCCCTCACTCACAAAATTTCCCTGAGAACCAGATTAAACAGTTGAACAGTCACATATGTTTTCAAGATACGCACCCGTGCCCTGCTTAGCTGTGCTGCAACTATGGGCAAGTCCTACTAAGGAGGCAAGATGAATGTGTGAGAAAGAATCTGTTTTCTTCAAAGTTGCAGCATCTATAGGTGCAGTATAGATATGATCAAGTAAGCACAAAATAAGCTTTCTCGACAGCACGATGAGTCGAGGACAGCGCACCAGGCACAGGGGTGATCTTGCTTGCTACAAACTTCACTTCTTCAAACGCACAGTCTCCCACCAAACGGTACCTGCGTTCAAAGTCCGTCCAGCTGAATGCCGTCCTACCAAACCAGAGTGTGTGAGGATATGTTGGATTGAAGTCCAAATATTGGCTTCGGATCTACTGGATCGCTTTCGTCAGGAAACTAACACAACTTAATTTGCAAATATTTTCATATGTGCAGAATGATCATAGGAAACAACAGCAGGATGTTGTGTATGTGGTCGGTATGCACAGATATCCGTCATACTTGAGCATTTTTCAGCCGAGACGGAAACCCACTACACATCACTTCGCCATTCTGATGAGCCCCCTCACGCAAGCTCTCCACCAGCAGCCTGATAGCCTTGATATGAAGTCAGGAGCTCCATGTCCTATCAATCTCGCAGTGCCTTCAAGAGAGGACCAGGTACACAACACCGAGCGCGGCTCACGTGAAAAGGCGGATCCGACAAGAGCTCAGCAGACGGCGAAGCCGTCCGGCGAGGATCAGGCGCCAAAGCCTAGGGAGAAGAAACTCCACGAGTTCGGCTTGCCCTTGATTCACAAGTGCCAGGAGATAGTATCTAATGAGCTATGAGGGACTGAAAGCAAGGTAAACGAGGCTGTCTTACAGGCAGGAGGGACAGTAGGTGATGATAAGTGGAAGTTGAGGCAACAAGAACAAGATAGAGAAAGGGGACTCTACAGTGGGTTATGATAAGTGTATGCAACAGGAACAAGAGAGAGCATAGGGACTCACCCAGTCTTCTTCGTGGCATCATCAACGCTGTTAGTGCCCACGTCAATAACCACGGCGCCACTCTTAACCCAACTCCCCTTCACCATCTCGGCAGATCCCGCAGCCGCTATGATGATATCCGCCTGAGAAACAAGGTTATGAACCTTAAGCTTACTGAAACGTAGGTTGATGAAGGGAGGCGATCAAGCACCAAATGGTGGCCACCACCTCTCGAGGCCCTAAACGGCAAGCGTCCGAGCACCGAATGGCAGGTTAACAGCTCGTGGTCCGAAAATGTAGGCATCTGCTCGAGGCCTGCTTATACACGCAAGTGAACGTACCGGCTGACAGAGCGCAACAGGCTAGCAACCCATCCCGTCTGCCGCGCCACAGGACCCTGAGCGGCGTGTCCGGCTCGCGGCCAGAAAAAGGAGCTTCACTGGAAGCAAGAAGCTTCCTGCAAGGTGCTTGCCCTTTTTAGGGATAGAAGATACCAGGCGGGGCGATGCAAAAATATAGTGAAACTTGTAACAAAATACGCAGAGTGACAGCACGGGAAGAACAGGAAGGCACGTTGGGCAGCAGGCAAACCTTTTTAACAATGCTCTCAGCACCAGGAGTGCGAGAGTGCACGATGGTGACGGTGGCGTCGCGCTTCTGCAGAAGCATCGCGGCGGGCATGCCAACGATGTTGCTGCGTCCGACCACGGCAGCGATCTTGCCCTTGATTTCGACGTTGCTGCGGTCTAGCAGCTCGATGCACCCCTGCAGAAGCATCGTGAAAAAGGTGGCGCCGCGTCATGAAAAAAGCCTAACTCGCAATAAGCGACCCAAAAGCGCTTGGAAGGGAGAAACACAGCGGTAAGTGCTTGAGTCCAGTACTTCTTCGTGCTTAGGACAAACCCCGAACGCAAGAGGTTGAAAAGGGATGCTCTGACGCCAGCAGACACGAGGCTTGACAAGTTTGAGCCACCGGAACTGAGCCACCGGAACTGGGCCTTCCACCAGGATACGAAACCCGAGGACTACACGCCAGCAGACAAGTGGCAAGATTGAACCATCGGGACTGCGCCTTCCACCAGGATACCAAACCCGAGGACTAATATGTTCAAGACACAAGGTTCGGCAAGTGTACACAGCCGGGAAGGGACCTTCTGAAAGGTGAGGAACACAAGCACGGCGGATCCAAAGCACAAGCAAGCTTGTTGTTGCTGGGCTGAAACTTGCGACAAGGTGTCAATACCGACATCATAACCGACATTATTCGATCGCATCGCTCTGAGAAGCGAGCAAGCGATGGGCAGAGCGACAAAAGCATACCTTAGGTGTGCAAGGCACGAAAAGAGGATCGCGGCCCTTCATGGCGAGAGCTCCGATGTTTAGAGGATGGAAGCCGTCGACATCCTGCAATTGTTGAACACCCCGCGGGTCATGGTTTACTACACACGCAAACGGCAGTGAGTTTGACGAAAGTACACGAGGACGAGCAGAGTGGACAACTGCGAGAGAAGGCTGCAGGAAAGAAGAGCAAAGGCGATCACGCGAAGAAGAAAAAATGACATGCGTGAGGTCAAGAGTGATCCGCGATCGAGACTGCGGTGAAGCGGACATGGGGCATCGCGCGACGGAGAAGACGATATGAAGGTGGCCGTACCTTTGACAGACTGATAGCTTCAAGAATCGTTTGTTCGTCAATGTGCTTAGGGAGCTGTGACAAACAGTTCAGGATTATATCAGAAGTAACGTCTGGATAAACACTTTAGCGATATGCGGACATGGACACAGAATGAGCTAGAGGTGCGTTTTTTTAAGACTGCTACCTTGAATCGCAGGCACAAAAGACAAGAAAAAGATATGAGAAAAATACCGGAAGCTGAACGAGGATCCCGTGGACGTTAGGGTTTGCGTTGAAGTCCTTCACAGCTTGCAAGACCTCTTCTTGAGTGCTGGACGCGGGCATGTCCCTGGATGCAATGGCAGAGCAACGTGGTGAAGAAGCGTTCTGCCGGCCTTCCAAGTATCTCTCAGCTGATAAAGTTCAAAGATAGGAGTCAGATGTTTACGGTCAGAGAATGTAACCAGCGGAATAGCCCTCGCAATAGTTACACCCGGAATCACTGCGGTTGCGCAGGAGCCGAGTGAATTCATTTCCGGTGCGTGTTTTTTTCACTGGTGTTCAAGATCGGACAACTGCGCCCGAAAATCACAAGCTGTGAGCGCACTTGTCAAAAGAGACGATGCCGGCTTCGGCGCAAGCTTTTCGTTTCATGCGCACATAGGTCTGCGAGTCCTTACGCTCACCGACAATCACAACAGCAAGGCCGGGTGCCTGCAGATCGGTAAATAAGTCAAAGGGGAAAGTACAAAAGCTGCTAAAGTACAAAATATGCAGAAATTCAGAAACCGCAAAAAAATATACGAAAGTGAACTACACACGGTACCTTTTTGTATTTTGCCTGCATCGCGTTCACAGCTTCCTTGATCTCCAACCGGATTGTAGCAGCAATGGCCTTTCCATCTATGATATCTGCGGGAGGCGATTTCTTCTTAATAACTTTATTTGCGACAAACCCTCCCACACCCACTGCGACGGCAACACCAGCGAACATCTTTCTTTATATCTGCTGAAATGGTGGGTCAGAAGTCTCTCTTGGTGGTAGACTGAGGGAGTCTTTCTTGAGAGGAGTTTAGCACGAATACACCCGATCTGAAAGATACTCGTGAAGGTATCGAGCAGATAGACCTAGCAGTAGATGAGTTGGCGTGTCACGACCTGAAACTGTGAACGCGGCTCATGTCACCGAGCAGATCGAACTAATTCAGAAAACTGAGAGTTTTCTGATCTGTGACAGGTGACTGGAAGTATGACAGTCACCGGGAACCGATCTGAAAACTGAGGTTTTCTAATCGGTCGGAGGCCATAAGAGCCGTCTCAGTGACTGAGAAGGCTTCTTGCCGTGTTCTGATTAACTGTGTGGAAGTGTCTCGCTGCGCGTTCCGTAGTGAGAATTTGTTCGTTGATTACGTAGCGCAGTTGAGAATTTTTATCTATTTTTGTGGCTCCGCCCCCACACCCCCGTAAAGTACACTTTTTTGGTTTCGCGCTCAGTGTGAAGCTCCACCCCCACAACCGCCCCCCTGGGGTTCAAACCTTTTTGAAAATACTGCGCCCCGGGGGGCGCCCCACACACAAACTCGTTACTTTCGTTTTTTTTGTTCATACATATCCTACATATGCACCTACTTTCGGTAGTCGTCTCGTATCACGGCGTGCCATGAATTTCTATCACATATGTTAGAGAGTCGTCGTATATCGCGGAATGCGGTGATTCGATATCACATAATTTCGGGAGGCGTCTTGCACGGCGTGCCATGAATTCATAGCACATATTTTCGAGAGTCATATGTTGCGGTATGCGGTGATTTGTTATCACATATTTTCGGGCGTCGTCCAGCACGGCGTGCCACGATTTCCTAACGCATTTTTTCGAGAGCCGTATACTGCGGGATGTGGTGAATTGTTATCACATATTATCGGTAGTCGTCTAGCACGGCGTGGTACGAATCCCTAGCACATATTTTCAAGAGTCGTACATTGCGTAATGCATAACAACACTTTGCACACGAAAATGGGGCAAGGTCATCTCAATCACGAAAAGCATACATTATTACGAGTCACCCGAAATTACGAGGGTTCTTGAGAAATTGGTCATGGTCAAAGCTCGATGCCACCGGTTGCACCGATGCGGAGATTTCACCCCTACCACCTTGGCTACCCTTCGTCGCGCGAGCACCACTTTTCCCTCTCCCACGGCCGCCACGCCCTTGTCGTTCTTGAGTGACCGTATCGCCCGCGGCACGAGCACCACTTTTCCCTTTCCCACGGCCGCCACGCCCTTGTCGTTCTTGAGTGACCGTATCGCCCGCGGCACCGGCTCCATTGCCTCTACCGTTGGGTTGTGCCTTTTTAGCGGATTTGCGACGGGGCATCCGTTTCACGGCCGGCGGTTGTTTCCATTCACGAGTCCGCCGATCAAATGCATCTAACCATCTTTGGAGCTCCGGCTCCGGCTTAAGATTCAGCAAATGAGATAGCTTTGGCATTTGCCCATCGGGCCCGGGTAATATACGAATGCAGCTGGACTTCTTCACACGCGTCATCCCGACATAGAATGCTTGAAAGCATAGGTTGAAGACATTCTTCGGCGTTTGGCTTAGATCTAATATAATTTTGTCCACGGTTTGGCCTTGGAATTTGTGAAAGGTCAAGGCGAACGCAAGATCAAGCCCATGAGTTCGATAATATATCTTACTTTTGCGGGAGGCGCGATTCACGGGGAGTTCCTCGAGACGTTTGCAGATCTTAACTGGAAGTACGATACTGCGCGGACGAGTGACATTCTCACGCATATTTCCCTGGCTCGCCGAGTCTCGAAGCTCGGGAGCTAATGTCGCTCGATCGGACCAGTTTGTGGAATCCAGATGCTCAATGAGAACATTGACCACGTAAGGCGGCTCGATCCACACCTCCTCGCCAGGATTCGCATTGTTGATTTTCGCCGCATCGGTGGACCTGCTGTCATCTCGGAGAATCAGGCTGTGGAATTTGGCGGGCGTGCCGTTCGCTAAACCACGCGAAGGATTTAAGTCGTTGTTTAGAATAATTCCAGGCGCACCGGCCACGAAAGTGCCTGTCAATTCGGGAAATTCCGACCGGATCCCGTCTTCATGTCGGGAGTCCAAAAGTGTGGTTGCAATAGGTCGCTTCCAACGAATTATCGGTTGTCCACTGAGCCGCGCAAAATGCCGTGCACGCACATCATTGATAGCTTGTCGTTGCCGATTGCCAGTCACTGCCCCCGTCGCGAAGAGCCAATCGCGGTCCATTTGTACATCCGATGCCGTGAGCACCTTCAGCCGGTCCAAATCGGACTGCGTAATGGGTCGTTCCTGCGAACGGCATCGTTCAATGAAGCGGACGTGATCCGGGTCACTAGCTGCTCGAACCTGCGTACGAACATCAACACACCAATAATGTTCGCGGTCGCATGCAAAAACCGCGGAAGGATTCGGTATTGAAAGAAAATAAGATTTCCAGGAGGTATTAAAGTGATCGGAAATACCTGTTCGGTTAATGGATAGCGCCGGATAGCTTGGAATAGACGACCGGCTTTCTCCGCCACATCAAATGATCGTTGGCCGGAAAAGACGTTTAAAGCTTGTTTGTACAGCGATTTTCCCACGGGGGCTAGTTGTCCAAAATCGCCCACAGTCACCACCGCTAGTCCCCCCCATTCAGTTTTGGCCTGGTCGCCGACTCGTCGGATTTCGGCACAACGATCTTGAAGATGTCCATACAAGCATGCCTCAACCATGGAGATTTCGTCGATAAGTAATATGTAGGCGGTACCGGGGCCAAGGCGCACCGCGTACTCCGCCTTCGTGCCCGGATTCATGGCCTTTAAAGGCACCGCCCTGCAAGCTTCCGTGGGCTTCATATCACCCAAGTTATGAATGGTCCGCGCACCTGGGATGAGAGCCGCCGCAACCCCGGACGGAGCGCAGCAAACCACGGTGCCATCATGACCGGATAAAATATTCGCGGCGGTGCACAAGGCTTTGGCGACGTAACTCTTGCCGGTGCCCGGTCCGCCGTCCCACAAGGAAGTCATCGGTGGAGGTGGAGGAGGCTTGCTCTGCGCCTCGGCGGCCAGACATAGGGATAACCATGACAATACGGGGGTGACCGCATCACGTTGACCTGCGTTTAGATCGGTGGTGATTAAAAACGAAGCTCCGTCGAAGTCGCCTACCACCATTATGGCCAATCCGCCCCACGTATCACGCTCCTCCATAGGCATTCCTTCCACCGCCAACCTCCTCGCACAAAGTTGTTGTAAGCGGGCGAAGAGAGCGGCATCGTCGTATACGCACTTTGGAACGAGAAGCAGTCGACATTTGAAGATGGCATGATCCGCTGGGATGGGTCCGGTGCCAAACACAGCGTCATATACGTTAGGGCACATCTCGTGAGCAAAGGCCCCGGATTCATCGGAGG
>LGRX02000801.1:0-27272 GCA_001247695.2 Cymbomonas tetramitiformis
CTGGGCTCAGTCTTAAAAAACTTTTCCGTATTGATACAGAAGAGGAGACGGGAGGGTCCAACGCAACGCGCCTTCCTTGTTTATCATATGGGATATCACTCCTCTCACCTCTCGTCTGATAACTGGAGCCCTTTTATACCAATACTATCGTTAGTAATCGATCAGGTTTCATTACTGTACCCCCTAATTCAAATTGGTCGTTCAACAAGTATCAATCAATGAGGTACTCAACAGTTCGAATAGACGCTGTAGCCACATTCTACATAATTGTGACGAGCCAGTTCGTTGGGACGGAAGGTGTTAACCACCCTCTGCCCGTGTATAACAGAGCGCCACTGCTTACACGTTTGGTATTTTGGTTTTTTTCACACCTTGATTTGTATGTTGTTCATCCGGGACGGTGGTGAACATCATACGGCTCAATCCACCGGCCCCTTTGCTGTGACAGAGGCTGCAAAGCCCTCAATTGTGATGCACCAGGAAGCGCGGCATGAGTTGAGGGGTATCGGCGTCGTGCGGTTGCGACGGATTTGGGCGCAGGCACGAGCATGACGAACCTTGGCGGCTCCGGGTGCACTTCAAGCGCGCCTTGCTCGGCGTGCTCCGGGGACTGTGACTATGACACGGACTGTGCTGGAAGTTTGGTATGCTTTCAGCGAGCCGGCACAGAGGCAGTTCCAGGCTGCACCTCCGGAGGCAGTGGCGACTATTCGTCATACGACTACTGCTACGACAGCAGTGCGCACCTCACAATCCGTCACATGGCAGCTGTTGTAAACGTTTTGTTTGCCTTTACGCCAGATACTCTGCTTTGGCTTGCGTAGTGGTGGCGGTGCGGGGCCTGTGGCGCCATGTGTTGCTGTGTCGCATCATCACGTGGCGCGCTTGGTCTGTCCGTAGGCCTCCTTTTATCACGATTTTGTCTTTTCGTGCAAGATGCAAAACAGCACGAGAAAGGGAGCACTGCCCGTTGACGTGCGGTTCCGCTATGTTGGGGCAGCATATGCACTGGTGAACCTGGGAGGCACCGGCTGCACAAGCAGCTCGCAATGCTCGTCCTGTAAGGGAGACTGCGACTCTGACGCCGATTGCGTTAGTGGTACCAAGTGCTTTCAACGAAACGGTTATACCGCGGTCCCCGGTTGCTTTTCCGGTGGCTCGGGGGACGTGAGCGACTACGACTACTGTTATCTCCTGACAGATAGTCCGACTACTACTCCTACAACTTCTTCTCCGGTCACTAGTTCTCCAACGCCTGCTCCAACTTCTTCTCCGACTACTTCTCCGGTCACTAGTTCTCCAACGCCTGCTCCAACTTCTTCTCCGACTACTTCTCCGGTCACTAGTACTCCAACGTCTTCTCCAACTTCTTCTCCGACTACTGCCTCTCCCAGTGCTACTCCAACGTCCTCTCCAACTTCTTCTCCAACTACTGCGTCTCCCAGTGCTACTCCAACTTCTTCTCCGACTAGCGCTCCAACTACCCCCCTTTTCAATCCTGAAATATTCACGTGTCCTTTTGCGTGCTCCAGCTCCGACAGTGCGTGCCCGTGTGGTGCCCTATCTTGCAGGTCCGTGCCTCCCCGCGGTGCCGGCGGTGACCCTGCGGATCAGCCGCAATCTATTAATGTACCTTGCACGCGTCGTTATGCCTCCGTTGCTGTGTAACAATTGCGATACTCGTGGGAAACTCGCAGAGCCATGTATATGTGCTACATCAGGTAGGAAGTGTTGCACCTACGAAGAGAACCCCAATTCGTATGAGAGCCTAGTATGTAGGACTTTGCATACTACAGACTTTTGGAATATTTTGAGTTTCTGCAGGATGAAAAGTTTTCACTTGAGTCGAGGTTTATTTTTGGCGCATTACTGAAATCTTATTTATCTCCCTAAAAACCTCGAAACATTTGGACTTTAGGTTTTCCCCTGAGCTTATGTCACCTGCTAGCTAGTTAGAGAGCAACGATGAAGAGAAATTACTTGAAAGAAGACGAGGCGTGAGGGAGAGGAGGGAAGGGAGGGGGGAATGCATGCTGACTGCTACAGTTGCTTAACATGTACCACCTTGAAAATGGCAGAGCTTCCACCGGACTGCCTGCAAATCACGCTCGACTACTGTGCAGGGACCGGCATTCCAGAAACCGCCTGCGATGAGTACAACGTTGCAAAAGTACAGGTGAGACAAAGCCTTGTCAGTACACACAAGGCGATTCACATTCATGCAAGGTACCATACTTCACAGCTGAGAAAGGAATCTTGGGGCCAACTTCAAAGCATCTTCTAATCAGCTTGGTGGAGCGATCATCGACGATCACGCTCATCGCTCGAGAAGGTTAGAAAATAAACAGATGCCGCGACTTATCCTGTGGAGATGTTGAGATTTTCCGTGGTAATGTTTTACACAAAATCACCTCGAGCCCATGTCTCATCACTAGAAGTTGAACATTATCACATAACATCCAGAGAGTGCATCCATCATGTCATAACATCCAGAGGACCCCATGTCACTAAGTCACCAAAACACCCTCCATAAACGGGAACTAGAAAACTGCCTGCGCACTATGGTTTAGCGCGACAGGGAGCCGACAACGTCAAGGATGGGGGCAGACGATGTCCACAATGCTTTATGACTTCACAAAGGAAGTTGGCGGGATATGATGGGATGTGCAGGTGTCTTCAGTGAGTGCAAGCTCGGGAGGCACTCTGACGGGTGGATCGCTGCCTTCAGGTGTCCCACAACCGGCCCCTTGACTCGCCGAAAGTTTTTGACATTGTTTCTTGCACCTCGATCTTTTGCCAAAAAGGCACACTGCCTTGCAATCCATTAAATAAATAGTATTCGTCTGGCTGGCGCCAAGCTGTCTAAGCTACTAGCCTAGACTTTAAGTTCAGTCAGTTGTTATCTATTTGTGGATGCTTCAAATAACTGTATTTTTCTTGCAACTGAAACAGAGATTCTGGGTTGGGAGGGTGGGAAAGTGCAAAAGAACAGAGCTGAGTCCGTGTCTGTCTGGACTCCTAATTCTAGTCTGTGTGTGACTCGATGTCTGCAACTCTCGGAAGGTTCAAACCGTCATTGTCTCGGATGGGGTGCGTGCCTCAAGTCGATAGGGGCAAAACTTTTTGAAACCATTAAAATTCCACGGGCTCAACTTGAACATTTCTTCTAGCACCTCAATCTACTGCCATTGTCCCACAGTCCGCACCTGCCTCAACATTCCTGTGTACACACACCCAGCGGTGCCAGCCACCCAAAATAGCCGCGCATCGCCTGGTCCGGCACCGCTGTCGGGTCGATGTAAGTCCGCTCAGCTGTAGGCAGCTGTGCCCATCCTCTGAGGAAGCACACTTTCTCCATCACCACCCCCACAGCACGGGCACAAGTTGTCGCCCCCTTCCGGGTGACATGAGTTGAAAAGTGCCCCCCCTCGGGAGGCACACAGCCCACACTGCACAGCGGTAGCTGGAGCCATTCGTTGGCTTGGCCCGTGTCCAATCCTGACGAGCTGGCTGTGTCTCCGGGCAGCCTCCGGTAGCTGCCCGGCATACCAATCGGCGGGGTCCACCCTGATGTCGCACGGAGCTAGGCCTCATCCCTACACCGTGTCCAGAGCTCCAGGAGCTCCCGTAGCCGCTCCATCCCCCACCAGATGGACAGTTGTCGCTTCTTCAGTCTGTGGTTTCTGCCCTTCTCCCGGGTCAGAACCACCGTCACTCCCTCCTCGTTCGTCAGCACGTTCTCCTGCTGGAGCGGCGTGCCCGTGTCAGGCCTGCCGAAAGAAATGAAAGCGAGCACCACGTAGGTGCAAGCTCGCAGCCACCCGAGCTGATCGCCGTCCTCCGGCTCGGGCGTGAACGCTGCATCGTGCACCGTCCTAACGTGCTTCGCTGGCAGCCAGATCCGCTCCGTCATGGTGATTCCTGCTGCCTCCGACGCTGCCACCTGCTGCCTTGCCATACCTTTCACAGCACGGGTCACAGAGCGGCCTTTCGCCGGGCACGGCAACCCCATGTCCTCGTGGTAGTTGTTGATTGATGGCCGAGAGGTAGGGCTGCAACGAAGTCGCCTGCACTCCACCCTTGTCCAGTAGCGATGCAATGTACAGGCGCACCGTCACCTCCGACGCTGGGAGCCACTCCCACCCCTCGCTGTCACAGATGTCCTTAAACTTCTTCGCCTTGGGGCCGTAGTTACTCCGTGGCGACTCTTGCAACGCCTGCTCCTGCATCTGCACTGCCACCTTAGGGAACTGGCTCTTGCCCAGCTCACCTCGCCAGCGATCTCTCAAAGCGCCCAATGTCTACTTGCTCACCGGCGCCACCTCGTCGCTCTCCTCCGTCTCCTGCTGCTGCTCCAAGCGCGTGAGTTCCTCCGAAAGCCGCAGCCACTCGTCGTTGCCGTCATTGTACTGGATGTGCTGCGGCCCCGTGGCCGAGATATCGGCCACCATGCCCGGGTACCAGTCATCATCCAGCGGCGTGTACACCTCCAGCAAAGTTCCCGTCGCTGGTACCGGTTGCGTCACCGCCAATGCACCACACGCCTGCACGTACACACTCACTGGCCGGGATGTGAAACATAACCGCGTCCCAGGTGGACGGCCCGAGCAGCTCGGACCCACCCAGCTTGCTCGGACCAAAGAGATCCTGCCTGCAAGGCATGATGACCACCTCGTTTGCGATCGTCTCGAGCTCCCGGAACCACGAGTGGCCCGGCCAGTAAGGTGCCACCACCGTGACCCGAGCGCCTTCCTCCCGGACATTGTGCACCACCTCGTCCAGGAGCTCCCTGGGCGGGTTGATCCAGTTGATCTCGCCGCCCCAGTCGTATGCCAACAAGTCCACCCCCTCGCAGTGCGGATCCCACTAGTAGGCATAGTACCGCAGTAGCTGCGCCAAGATCTCCGACGCAAAACGGTCGACCGTGTGCTCGCCCCACGTGTCCTGCGCTCAGTCGAATCAACGCCGATTCTGCTTCTAGTCATCGATGTCAGTGTTGCGGGAGAGCCTGTCCGCCTACTCGTTCGCTTCGCTGCGGATGTACCTTGCATGAAGCTTGATATTGTTGAGGTTTAAGAGCGTCCCGAGGCGTCGCATTCTACTCATGAGGTCGGGGTCGCAGCTGGTGAAGTGCGCCAGCATCGCCACCACTGCCTGGTTGTCGCGGTAGAGGCGCACCACTTTTCCACGCATCTCACAAAGAAAAGCCTGCAGTGTCTTGAAGACGGCCTCGAGCTCCAAACGCGTGATGTGGAGCTGACGCAGCTCGTCGCTCTAGAAACCTCTCGCCTCTAGCTTGAGGTTGAGCATTCCTCCCCACGTGTAGAGGGAAGAGTCGGGATGCAGCTTGGCCCGGGTCAGAAACCTCCAGATCTTTTGACCGTTCCACTTTCTCTAATTTCGAAGTCGCTTCCACCTCTCGAGATTGCCGAAGGCTTGCCGTGTCAGCTTCACCTTCGCCCCCCAGCTCCGCTTCTCACGAAATACTGCTCTCGCAGATACAGCTTGGCCGCGGGCACTCCCAGGTACACAAACTGGCATAGCCCGTTGAAAGCGGCCAGCTTCCACGCTGGGACCCAGCATAGCTCTCGGGAAGCTTCGCACAGCAGGTCGGTGGCCTTGCCGTGGATGATCTTGGGTCGCGCCTGCATGATGCGGAAGATGCCCTCCTTCAAGTCCACCTCCAGTCCCAAGTAGACTGGCTCCCAATGTCCTTTCTTCACATTTCTTTGAAGCCCTAAGCGATTCAGCACGCGCTCCAAGCGTTGCCGGAGCTCGTACGCCTCCTCCTCGCTGCCCATCAGCAGCGAAAAATCATCTATGTATGGGAGGACTCTCGCTCTACGAGGTTCCCCCGTCTGCGGTGTTGCACCCCAGCACGTCGTCGTATTTCCCATCATCGTTGTGTCGTCGTCGTATGCAATCTTCATAGATGTGCTTGGTCTCTGGTCTGTGGCCACTGTCGGTGAACGCAAGCACTCCACCAGAACCTTCATGAACTTCATGAATATCTTAGGCGCATCGTTCCAGGCAAAGGGGAGCGCGCTGCATTGGTACATCTTCCTCGAGACGTCGAATCGCATGAACAGCCGATGGTCCGGATGAGGTCCGGGTCGATTCCCACGCAGTGTTACCTGTCCTTGAGATCGAAGGAGAACCACCTGTCGTTCTGCTTTGCCAGGTGTCATAGTTTCTTCAACGGCTGCATCTTGCATCTTGACATGAGACAGAAGGTGTTGATCCATCGGAAGTCGTACACAATGCGCCACGGGTTTGAGCTTGCCTTCGGGACTAGAAAAATGCGGGAAATGTACTCGCGTTTTTCGGCCTTCACCCGGGCTCCTCCGTTGTCCAAGTGTTGTTGTGCCTCCTCCTCCGGTCACTCACATTTATTACCGGCGCCAGCTCGTCGGCCAACCCCGTCTGCGCCTTGAGTAACGGTTAGCCAGCTGCGTGCACGCTCCCAGAACAGTGTTGTGAGCTTCGTAAACTGGCTGCTCGATCTCGTGCGCTGAGACGTGCTGCCTGTCCTAGTTCTCCAACAGTTTGAGCGTGTCGTCAGAGAACTGCAATGCGTTGTAGAAGTACGCGAGCGCAGGAGCGCAGGAACACAAGTTGCTCGTACTTTAACAAGGATGAAGACTTCTTGTTGAGCTTGTCAAAAGACTTGTCATACAAATCATAGTGCTGGAGCATCCGCGTCTCCAAAGTCGCGGGGCGGAGCGGGTTACTGTCGCTGCAAGGGCAATACGGGATCTTCATTCTGTCGTCGCGCCAACTCCTTGTCCCCCTTCGTCACAGCAGACGTCCCCGCAACATCCACCTTCGCCTCTTTCGAGTTAAGCTGTTGAAATCGTTCCATCATCGCTGTCATCAGTGCACCCTGTTGTGCTAATTGTTGCTGGTACTGCTTTTGCTGCAACACCATATTCTTCACCCAGTCTTGTTCGGAGAACTGCGGACTGGGCGATTCACTTTTGCCTGAATCCGCTGATTCGGCCTCGGCGTTCGCCGGCTGTTGTCTCTCGTTTCTGCCATCACTTGCTTCCTAAATACTTGTGTTTGATCTAGGGAATTGTTGATTTCTTTTGCTCTTCACATCTCATTATCAACAGGCACATTGCATAGCATTTTATTAAAAATAGCTTTCTTCTTACATGCTTTTAAGTGTGTGAGAGTTCACTGCTCTGGAGACCGCCCGGCCCTTGGCAGGCCCGGGGAACCCCATGTCCTCGTGGTAGCTGTTGATGGCGGACAGGTAGGGCTGTATGTTGGACGCCTGCACCGTGCCCTTGTCCAGCATGTGGGCAATGTACAGCCTCACCGTGGCCGTCGCCGGAAGCCACTGCCTGCCCTCCGCCTCACAGAATGCCATGAAGGCCCGAGCCTTCGGCCGGTAGTTGCCCACCGTCTTGTCGCCCAATGCTGCCCCCTGCATTTGCACTGCCAGCTCAGTGAGGGAGCTGTCCCCCAGCTCCCCTCTCCAGCGCTCCTGAAGCGCCGCACCCCAGCCAGCCACCTCCTGCACCGCTGCCGGGAGCACCTCATACCTCTCCTTGCTCATGTCCAGGTCCTCCTTGTCACCATCCTTGTAGGCAACGTGGGTTAGGCCGTCCGACCCCGTGTCACCCACGGTGTCGGTGTACCAGGCATCATCCTTGGGCCAGTACACCTTCACCTTGAAGCCACTTGCCAGCCCCGCCTGCGGAGCCCGCCCGGCCGCCCGCCTCCCATCCTGCAGGTAATGGCTCACGGGGAGGCGGAGATGCGGAACATGATGCCGTCCCAGCTTGAGGCACCGAGCAGCTCGGACCCTCCCAGCCGGCTGGGAGTAAAGAGGTCCTTGCTCCGGGGCAGGATCACCACCTCGTCGGCCATGGCCTCCAGCTGCTGGAACCACATCTGCCCCGGCCAGTAGGGCGCCACCACCGTAGCGGCGCACCTCTCCTCCCGCAGCTTGTGCGCCACCTCGTCGAGGAGGGACCACGGGGGGTTGACCCAATTGACCTCTCCTAGCCAGGAAAAGGCCAAAGAGTCCACGCCCTCGCACTCCGGGTCGTGCCACTGTGCGTAGTAGCGCGGCAGCTGGGCGGAGAGCTCCGAGGCGAAGCGGTCCACGGTGTGCTGGTGCCATTCCCGCTCTGCCCACTGAAACCACCTGCGGTTCAGCCGCCAGTTGTCCAGGTCCCGGTCCCGAGACAAGCGGTTGGCCCACTTGTTTGCCTCGCTTCTGATGTACGTCGCCTGGAGCTCGATGTCGTTTAAGTCCAGCAGGATCCACAGGCGCCGCATCCGCCGCATTAGCTCCGGGTTGCGCGACGTGAAGTGCGAGAGCATGGCCACCACCGCCTGGTTGTCGCAGTAGAGGCGCACCACCTTGCCGGTGAGCTCTCTCAAGAAGGATTGCACCGTCTTGTACACGGCCTCCAACTCCAGGTGCGTGATGTGTAGATGCCGTAGCTCGTCGGACCAGAATCCTCTTGCCGCGTGCTTGAGGTTCAGCACCCCGCCCCATGCGAACAGAGACGCGTCGGTGTGCACCTTCGCTCTCGTGGGGCTGCGCCAGATCTTGCGACCGTTCCGTCAGCTCTGAGCCGGCAGCCTGAGCCACCACTCGATGTCGCTCCACGCCTGCCGTGTGAGCTTCACCTTCGCGCCCCATCCCCGCCTCGTGGAGAGCACGAAGTGGAGCTCCCTGAGATACAATCTCGCCGGAGGGACTGCCAGATACACAGACTGGCAGAGCCCCGTGAACGCTGCCAGCTTCCGAGCTGGGAGCCACCTCCGCTGTCGCGACGCCTCGCTGAGAAGCGCCTTGGACTGCAGGTGAATCTTCTGCAGCCTCGCCGGTGTCACGCGGAACTGTCCCGCCTTGAGGTCCACCTCGAGCCCGAGGTGCTCCACCAGCTGCGTCGGCTCCCATTGCCCCTTCTTCTCGTTGCGCGACAATCCGAGTCTCACCAAGACCCGAGATGTCAACTCGCGCGCCCTGAGCGCCTCGATCCTGCTGCTTAGCAGCAGCAGGAAGTCGTCCATGTAAGGGAGCACCCGCGCCCCCTGCTGATGCTCCTCGCGGCCGCATCCTCCAGCTCGTCTGCGAACTGCCCAACGTCGTCGCACCTTGCTTCCGCTTTGCAGCTTCCGCACTTCTCGCCGATCCTCCGCGGATCTCGGAGAACGCAGGCACTCCACGAGCACCTTCATGACCTTGACGAAGATTCGAGGCGAGTCGTTCCAGCCGAAGGGAAGGGCGCCGCACTGGAATAACTCCCCCTGCACGTCGAACTGCATGTACTCCTGGAAGGCGGGGTCGATCCCCACGTGGTAACCGTCCTGGAGGTCGAAGCTGATGCACCAGTCGTTCGGCTTGGCGAGCCGTCGCAGCTTCTTCAGCGTCTCCATCTTGCAGCGGGACTTGACGCAGTGTGCGTTCAACCAGCGGAAGTCCATCACTAGACGCCACTTGTTCGTCCCCGGCTTCGGCACCAGGAACACTCGGGATACGTGTCGTCGCCTCCTCGCTCGTACCCATGCTCCCGTTTTGAGACACCGCTCGGTCTCTGCGGCCATCCACTCCAGCTGCGGAGGGGTGGCGTCGCCCAACGACACTCCGTGATCGAAAGGCAGAGGCGCCTTGTCAACCCAGCGCATCTTTGCCCCTTTGCTGATCCACTGCATCACCTCTGAGTTCGCGTCAGCTGCGCGCCATGCCCCCCTTCTGCTCCGCACCCTTTCCTGCAGGGTGGGCTCTTTCCGTTGGACGCCCCGAGGGGCGGAAGGCGTCCAACATTTCCGTGATCGGAAAGTTAGGTCTGGGCTTGGGCGCCTCGCCCAAGCCCTGACCCTTTACCTCCCTTGCCGCTGCCGCGGCCACCTTCACCTTTTCCAGCGCCACCGCCCGCTGCGCCTTTGCCTTTGCCTCCTTGACGGTCACGAAAAGTCGAAACTTTGGCGCTGGCCTTGGCGTGCGTGTTCATCACGGCCTTCGCCTTCGTGGTGTCGAACTCCTTCAACCACTTCGTGAGCACTGAGTCGCTCACCAGCCCGTCGCTGCCTGCGTACACCTTCTCCTCGATGAAGGCCAACTTCGCCCGCAACGCCTCAGCTCCGCCGTGCGATGTTGCGTCAGACTCCATGCTCGCTCTGAGCTGCAACATGGTGTATCTGTTGTTCAGGAGCGAAAAAACGCCCTTAAACGTGTTGTGAGCTGCGAAAACACGCTCACTCAATTCCTCCACCGTTGGGGGATCTTTTTCATCTTGACACCAGTCCGAGGTCACCTCGGAAAACGCGATCGCATCGTGCATGTACGCAAGCGCAGGGGCAAGCACCAACTGCTCGTAACGCATGGACGAGTTGGTGCGTTTGGAGAGGGCGTCGTAGGTCTTGTCGTTGTACAGGTCGTACATCTGCGGCATATCGGTCTCCAGTGTCGCAGGTCTCGCAGGGAACGGATTCCCTTTAACATGTGGGACATACGGGAGTTTTTTCAATGCCTCCAACTCCGCGTCTCCGCTCTGAGTGGAACCACCAGCCTGCGAAACGGCTTTCGCTGCCGTCGCCTCCGCGACTTCAACCCTCGATGCGAGAATCTCCATCTGCTTCATCATGAGCTGCATCATTGCGCTCTGTTGCTCCAACAGAGCTTCCATTCCGGTCTTTGCTGCCGGTTGTTCAGCCGCGCCAGAATTGTTCTCCGACGCGCTTTGCTCACCGTCTTGACTCATTGTCGTAAGTCGTCAAGGGTTTAGACTTCCACAGTAACGTTAAGATGTGGGGTAAAAATTTGCAGTGTGCCGCACTAAGAATTTCTCCGCGAGGAAAATTTCTTGTGAAGTTCTTTTGCGAAGGCAAAAGAACAGAGCTGCGGATTCCCGTTGTCGGAACTCCTAAATCCTGTCGTGTGTAAAAGCCTTCAGATCTAACTCAGCTGCTGATTTGATCTAACGGCTCAGGAAACCCTGATCGATCTACCGGCACAGAAACCTCTAAAATTCCGCAGGCTCCAATTTAACCAGAATATTATGTAGGGTGCCCACACAGGAATACGGTTGTATTCTGTGAAGTTCTTTTGTCACGAAAGTGCAACAGAACAGAGCTGAGTCCGTGTTTGTTCAGACTCCTATTTCTAGTCTGTGTGTGACTGGATGTCGGCTACTTTCGAACCGTCATTGTCTCAGACGAGGCGCGCGCCTCAGGTCGATTGGGGCAAATTTTTGAAACCACTGAAATTCCGCGGGCTCCAATTTAGACATATTTTGCAATCATACTTTTCAACTTTCGGTGTACCCAAGACGCGCATCGAGCCATGTGACCACCTGTAACACTGTGGAAAGCCCAACTCACGGGGCTCATCAACCCGGGCCATGTGATCTAGGGTCAGGTTGATGGGGAAACCGGCAGGAAGTGCCTCGAGCTGTGCAATCCTTCTTTACTGACGGGGAGACCGGGTGCATCATGCCATGCAGCCTTCCCTGTATGTTGACAGATAGCTGGGGAGGCATGCATCCAAGTGTGTTGGGGGGCTTGAGAGTGGAATGCCTACTGGCCTCCCCAAGCTCAATGGCATGTGTCTCGCCTTGTCGTCGTGCATCGGATTGCATGAGTCATAGCGGTTCGCTCATACCCGCTCATACTCATACCCGTAGAGCGTTTTGCTGGTTGTGTGCACATGCGTGGCTCCGCAATAAAAAGCGATGAGCCTTGTAGCAAGGGTTGAGCTTGCGCAAGGATGGGTGAGCGCACTTTGCTTATTACTACTGGGGAGGGGGGCATGGATCAGTCGGGGGATCATCAGTTAGCGTCTCCATCCCGGCGAATTCCCTCTCGGGCGATGTAGCCATCAGTGTCGGAGAAGTCCAGGCAACAGACCTGTCACTTCCAGCAGCCTCCACCTCGGCAGAAGCTTCTTCCGGTGCGCGATTTTGCGGTTTTGATCTTGCGGTTGCTGTGCTCAGAGGGTTTTCATCTCGCGCTGGCTGTGCTCGGAAGGTTTCGCTCTCTTTGCATACTTAGGTTACACTTCCTAGGACTGTTGGATCGAGATGTGATAGATATCCCACATTATGAATTCTGAGGTTTTGCTGAGGTTTGGTTGGAATTCCTCTTTGTAGCCTGTTGTGATATAGGTAAGAATCAATCTTATATTTCCGCGAGAACTGCCAGGAGCATTGCATTTTGGGTTATATGTGCTCTCGCGCCCAGAGGAGGAGATGAAGTGTGGTAGTGGTGGGGAGGGGCCAATGGAGGGCGGGCGCAGGGCCTGCATTCTCGAAGACGGTTGGCTCAGTCCTCCAGTTTCAACCGCACGGGCAGACGTTCACAATCCCCGTGACGATCGAGATCCCTTATGTTGCCTCCCAGATCCAGAGCGGCGACAAGGCGTGCATGCTGAAGGTGCGCC
Organism: Cymbomonas tetramitiformis; assembly: GCA_001247695.2. Taxonomy (NCBI): domain Eukaryota; kingdom Viridiplantae; phylum Chlorophyta; class Pyramimonadophyceae; order Pyramimonadales; family Pyramimonadaceae; genus Cymbomonas; species Cymbomonas tetramitiformis. The sequence continues at coordinate 12,404 of LGRX02000801.1, forward strand.
GTTCCCCAGGAAAGACGGCCGTTGATGTGGGCCGAGGAGATCCCGTTGTTGGGGATGTCGGTGATGATGCTGAATTCTTTGGGTCCTGGAGCGGGATGTGGGCCAAGCAAGGTGCTCAGCTGGGTATGGGCTTCCTGTCGAGCTGCGTGTCATGCGATTCCGCAGCGCCTGTCGCATCGAACGGTTCCTGTTGCGGCAAATGGGGACAGGACGAAGGGGAACTGTGGTCAGGATGATGGGGAGTTGTGGTGTGGAGACGGAGTGACGGCGTCTCCGGTTCTGAGGTTCTTACTCGGCAGGCCGCAAGCGCCACGTCAACTACGTGGACGGAGTATTGTGACGGCGTGTCCTTTGCCAACGGGATAATGACCACCACCATCAGCTCGTTCAGTATCATCACCATCGGAGTGACCGACCTCACAGCTCCGACCCTCGGTCCGGTGGTCTTGTCGAGCTTCCCACGACGTGGGACGGCGCTCGAGGTTGCCCTCACTGCGGACGAGGTGTGCGAGCCATCCACTTCGCCCCTCGTATCAGCTACATTGTTGATGGACTTCGATGGCAGAGCAATGCCGAGATCCTGTTAGGCGCCTTGTGACCGGGATGTATGCAAGTTTCCTCATCTGTAGTAAAAATGCGGAATATAAGGGGGCGGGGATAGCGCCCTGTTCAGGAATTGCTAAGATGTCGTCTCAAGTTTTCAGTACCCTGAGGTTGCATCTTCAAATTTATTTTGGGGATGATAATTGCGAGATAGCTTTCTAGATTAACCGTGGGTTGCCATTGATTTGTATCGACCATAACCTTTTCCGAAATATGGTTCACTCTTGTCCCCAAGATCCGCATAAGAGTACAATATGTTTAGGGACCTGACTATGAAACCATTTTACCGGAGAGTTGAAATTAAAATTGAGGATACGGCATCGCCTCAGTCATCCCTTGATTTGTTCCAAGGGAGCAAGCACGGTGGCATTGCTACATCATGGCGCAGCACTCTATTGCTGACTCTACGATGTTGCATTTCATCGAACGCGCCGTGGCTGTCGCTTTCCAGAGTGGCTCTGCTCCAATAGAGCAGCTGGAAGCAGCAGCGCACAGCAGAAGTTTTGTGGCGGGGACGGGGGAGACGGGGAGCAGGTGTGCTCAGTGTATTATGTCGTGCTGGAAGGCGGATCCACGGCCCCGAGCTCGACTCAGGTGATAGCAGGCACCGCAGCAGACGACACGGGCGTGATGCAGACAGACCCACGTGCGGCGCCGCTCGTGAAGGGCGCTGGAGTGCTCAATTACGATTCGGACACCAGTGCCTCCCTCACCTTCACAATCCACGTAAGTGGACCCGTTTCTCCATCCTTTCTTTCTTTCTTTGCCACCGCCCTCAGCGTCATCAGAGTGCACGATAGGGAGCCCCCTTGCTCCTTGTATTCGACACTCTGGCATCCTGAGGGTCGGTGTTGGGCACCCCCCACAGCACACCCCCTATGTACGAGGGCGCATTCACATTAGTCGGCATTCGAATTTGTAAAATTCCACTGTGGTGCTTAACTAGAAGCAATACGCAGTCGCTTATGTGGACGGGTAACATCATGGCTGATGCAGTCCCACATGCCTGTGGCGGCCTTAGATGTGCTCAGAGGCGCCACGTGGCAGCGAGGGGTGCGAAGAACAGGAGGTCTTCCAGCGAGAATTAGAAAGTGAAATAGATGTGCCTGTGACATGCCATTTGAGAACTGCCTTCTGCGGCCTTCCGAGTGGCTATCTGCTCCATGCCTTGGCATATCACGAGCTCCATTGCCTTCCACAGCGATCGTCAGAGCCAGTAGCGCTACAAATCAGTGGAGAGAGGGAGGTGTTGAGGGACCTACCCATACAGGATTTGGAGGATGGAAGAACTTACGACGTGTACGCTGTGGGACAAGACGCGGCTGGAAATGCTGTGAGTGCAGCAAACCTGGAGTGGGAAATGGTTGTGTTAGAGTTCGCAGCATGCTGCGCAGTGCAACGGGCTGCCGGCATCCCTCGCTGTGAAATATGGATGGGTCGATGTGGTACTGATGAACGGGCGCTTGCATGCAAAGGTCGCCTTGTCTGGGCGCCAACACGTGACCGCCGATTCCAGGGGGTCTTGCCCCCTCTTAATCTTGAATGGGCATGTTAGATCCCCCCTGCAACCGACCTTGAGTATGCGCCATGCATCTCTCCCCGCCCCATCTAGAATGTGCACGAGGAAAGGTTACAGTCGGCTGGAGGGACTGCCGTTATATTAAGATAAATCTGGAGAATCGCCTCAGAGGTGCCTTAATCTGCGGATGTTGGGCTTAGCGAGCAGGGCGCGTGTGCATGTGTGGTGCGGCCTCAGGGAGGATCCCCAGTCTTGCGCACAAAGGACACGGCGGACACTCTTGCGCCAGTAATAACATTATTTGAGGGACATGCTTACAAAAAGTACAAGCGCGGCGCAGCGATCGGTGCAGACTACGTCACCGCGTATGATGCCTACGACGGCGACCTCTCCAGCTCCATCATCTATACAGGGGACCTGGACATGACAAAGGACGTGTCATCCGTGAAGATCACTGCAAGGGACGCAGCTGGCAACTCGGCTATCAGCTATGCCACGTGCAACTGCCTCACGTGCTATCCCAAGGGCACTGCTGCCGGCAGCCTGGACAATGTTCAGAGCCTCATGCACATCGATGACACCACAGAGCACTCGCCTGCGGGACCTGGGTATATTGAGATGGAGCAGGAGGACGGACGTGTGGTGGTAGTAAACTCTCGGGAGGCAGATGTTGCGCTCAAGCAGTATCAGAAACGGCAGCAGCATGACAGCTGCTACTGTAAATGTAAACAGTCAAACGGCCGACATCACGGGTTGTGAGATCAAACGCGAGAGTGTGTGTTGCGCAGAACGCAGGACTGTACAGACCGTTGTATGCTGACCTCTACAATATGGCATACGTATGACACAACAAATCCTGGATATGTGTGAGACCGCGGGGAGGGGGATGTAAAACTACTAGATTATTCAGCGATTCCATGGCCACTTGCCCTAGAAAGTGGTCGAAATCGCTGCCTCACCAAGAACAATCCACATCGGCAATTTTGCAGCATTTTTTCAACTGTTTCATGTCGTCCACTGAGGCACCCATATATATCCACGAACATTCGACGGCAAAGTTGGAACACGTGTATCCAGACGGATGCGACGGGTATGGGCGCCATATCTGAAGAGCTCAGATTGTATGTGAGTGTCCCGCAATAGAGACAAGAAATGAAGAAGAAAAATGGAAAGAAACAAAAAGAAAAGAAAAAAAACTTTTCAGGACCGACAAGATTTTTTACAGACCAACAAGATTTTTTTATGTACGAACAATATTTTTTACAAACCAATAGTACTTTATGGATCGACAATATGCACATTTCACTTTTGCACAGATCCTCATTTGCCAAAGACGCTCACTGCATACTTTACATAAATTGGTTTTGTCCACGGCTTAAGGATTTGCTAGAATCATTCTGCGGAGTTCTAAAGGTCCGACCCGGCATGCATCAAATGTCAACAGGTTCCTCTAGGTGGAGCGAGGTGGGAAACCATCAAACGGAACAGTAGAGATGATGGGCCGGTTCGATTCACGTGTCCATTTGTAATACTGTGCAGAATCACGGTGCTAAATTTGGCATACTGCTCTAATGCAACAGGGGTCCCCGATTCTGGTTTTCGAGACGATTAGAATTCCGCTGAACTCCAATTTAGATAGCCATCTTTGCCATTGAACATGATCTTCATTTGCCAGTAAACGAAAATGACGCTGTTGAGACACTCCAGGTGAAGCCCTGAAACTCCGTCGTAAAAGGTCGAGCCTTCGGACCGCAGTTGCTCCTTGTCGAGTCTTGCATAGAGGACTGCTGCATCCGCACCGCCATCAGCTCCGTGTGCACCGCCTCCCCCAACTCAGACTTCCAGCGCGTCCGAAGAGCTCTGGAAATAATGCCCTGGGCCTACATCGTATCCAGCACGCTAATCACGTTACTAACATCGGTGGTCGGCCCAATCATGCATTCATGTTCAGACCGCTTACCTTTACACCGTCCGTGTATGCCCTCTCCAACAAGGTCTCGCCAGTCAGGTCAAGAACGTTCGTCACCGGCTCCGTCTTCTCGTCGCCAATCACGTTAGCCACTCCCCACTAAAGGCAAACCACGTACATATATACGGAGCTCGAGAAGTGTATGAAGAAGAATCGGGGAAGGACAAGATAATTGATGAACAGACCCGCAAGCGGGCGCGTAAACACACTCGTGTCGATTGGGATCATGTTGTTTCCTCGGTATCGACGGCCTTTTCAGGGTGTGTTGATAAAATGAAATAAGTTAGCCCTTGTGGGCACACGAAGGCGGACAAGCTTTATGTGGTGAGGTCACACATAAGTTCAAGAGTGGATTTTTAAGTCGCATGGGTGCCCGGTGTTTTCCAAAATTTTGCAACGCGGCGCGATACAACGGATGATAACTCAGAAACGGACAGTTTCGCTTCGAATTATCCCAGAGAGGTGATCATAGTCCTAGACCCGGGTATCGAAATATACTGTCCAAAATAGGTCTGATATGGCCTCTCCGGAAGTTTCAACTTTACATCTTGCCAGGCATGCTTGGGTCGAAGTTCAGTTTTGAGCCCCCATACTTAAGGAACGTGTATACTGCTTTTTTGTGATATTTGGGAACGTTGTTGAGCTTCCTTCTTCGAAAAAAATGGTTTTTCGGACGTAAAATTGCGCCAAGGTTCCCCAAAGTTCAGCTCTCCCCCCGCAGTATACCGTAAGTTGGCGCAGGTCCGTGGGCGAGTTGCGCAGGGGCGGACTCGCAGCACACTGATACCAATTGTGCCGGGGAACTGGACTAATATACTCAGAAGTTTTTTTTGTGTGAACATGTAAAGGTACAATATTATTTTTGTATTATATCACTGGGACAGGGCCAGATTAATTAGGTGTTAACGTTCGTTGCGATCTGAGTTCTGAAGCCCGTACACTTCTCAAGTGCTCTACTTATTGCAACTCAGGCAACTTGGTCCATCGTCCCAACTACCCGATGTCGTGTCACGATGCACCGTTCGGTTCCGACCCGATCATATTTCGATTCATTCCATTTCTGATTTGATGCTACATCTTCGATCCTGATGTCTCGTCAACGAACTGTCTCGACGACGGTTAGACAGTTCTGTCATACTGTCATACTGTCACACTGTCATGCCGTCATCGGATCACATCGTCAACCCCTAGACATCTGATACTCATTTTCATCGTCTCTTCAATCTGAACCTGAATTCAACCGTAGTCCGATGATCTGACCAAGTGTCACCATGACTGTTATACAGCACTGTCATACTACTGTACTATCATACTATCATACTGTCATACTCCGGACAACTAGTACTCATTCTTCTCGTATTCGCAAGCCCAACTTCACTGTCACCGTGTAATCCCACGATTCTCTCACGATAACTCAACTCCGTCAGTGCGGTCTCCCGGCACAAACACCCCTCCCCCCAACAACCTTTTCGCTCCGGGGGGCACCACCTTGGCTCGCCAGCATGTTACATATTAGTCGCACAACGTTGTCATATTGTGCATGCGCAAATCAAGACGTCGAAGCCAAGTGCCTTCATGCTACCTATTATCGACCACGAACGGTTGACGTGTGCGTAATCGTGAACGAGTGTTCATAAAAACATAATCACGTTATTTGATGCTTTATTGAACAAATATCACGAGCATTAAATTGTGGCATATTATCGACAAGAGATCAAACATTCCTACTTATTTTCTAGGAGCAAAAGAGAAAACTCAATTCCTTACTCTTTGACAGCCTTGAGCCACCATGATGATTTACCAGTATACCCTGGTTCAAGGATATCAGACAGTCACGGAACTAATATATGGATAAAACCAAATATGATACTAAACTCTCAGCTAGATATATCCGGAACCGTGGTCACGGTCTCGGAACGGTCTCGGAGCTAACAACCTGCGACAACTCGATGTGTCGACAGCACGAACCTACGGGTCAGTCATCAGCCCAGAGTTGACCTACCTAGAGATCTGTCATAGGGTTCTGCACCGGGACTCCCGGTCAGGGCTGCCTATACAGATTTCAGCATGATTTAGGGGAAACACGAATGCATGTTACACGTGTGAGTTCCGCATTCCTATTTAAAAATCAATGACACATTTCTTACATCGATTCATGAATGAAGTATTTAATTACACTTGTGACAACATCCGTGACCACATATATTAAATTCACATGGTTCCCAACCTTTATCTGTCATTTGTATTGGAATCTAAGTTACATAAGAACTAAGACACCCACTTATAATAGCTATTTCTCAGCACCTCGCCGTTCTTTATTAAAAGACGTAATACGGCGTTTGGATCCTGCAGGAATGTCCGAAACTTTCTGCCAATAGTTATATGAGGGGTCATCATATCCCTTCCATTTCACCATGTAATTCACTATACCCTCGATCACTCTCTTGTCCAGTACTTCCTCTATGATAAACAAATTTGCCGCCTTGCAGTTTGGGCATAACCAGCTACCAGATTGAACATAAATCAATAAAGCTGGCCCACCAAGGGCACCCAAGGAATGAGTGAGGTAATCAATATGATACCCACAGTGGCCCACATACTCACCATCGCACAGTATAATGGGACTCGCCACACTGTTATCAAGTAAGCTACAAATTTCACATGGCACTGCATCTAAATCCAGCTCATCACTATCAGAGGTCTTATTCACACACACACACACACATAAACTTTCTCTCGATCCTGGAAGCTAGCCATATATTGACTATGTGTGCCATGTGGGCATACAAGCGCTCGATCAGTTCCTTCTTCGTACCAAATGAACTCAGACCCACACGTTCATCATCCAACATTCGCACATAATGTGACTTGATACCCGCACCCAGTTTCAAGCCCGCTTCCCTATGTGTGGGAGGCATAGATGTAAGACCTTCTCAACGACCAGTCGCATTTCACCAAAATAATTCCGAGTCACGTTGCACCGCCTCCGAAGCGACCGCTTTGCGCTCCTCCCCCTTGATGACGAAATCCTTCATTATATTGTCACAAGAATCGACGAATTCGGGGAACATCATCTTCCGCTCCACCCAACAACATTTGCGACAACCACACCATGTCAAGCACATGTTCCAATCGTCAATATAACATTGTACACCATGCAATGAGGATGGCAAGCTCGCAATTCCCTAAGTCATTATAGCAAAACTTGTGACATGCATGAGTACGCCACATCATATGATGCTAGCAGCCCCCAATGAGTTCACGCCCACCGCGGCATACCATTGTTAAGCAAGGAGCTTATTTTCACTTTCACGCCCGGCGCCTCCAAATGGGTAAGCTTTCAACGTTATGCCATTAACACGCCCATCACCTTTACATGTTTACATACCAAGAACGTATATCGATCGGAGTGAAGAATGTACCTCTTCATCAAGAGATGGATGTGTCCATCTTGAAGTACCTCTTCAGCTCCGTGGAAGGTGGCTCGACGCTCAACTCCGGGTCGATATCCATTTTCCATCATCTTTCTCGTCGGTAATGGTCATCCTCACCCATTACCGGCATGAGAACGAAGGTGAACGGCAACCGTGCACCACGCCAAGCTCGTTCATCACAAAGCTTGAAAATCAGTTTGTCTTGAAATGGGACATAGTCTCTTTAAGGGCGAAGTCGTCCAAGACGTCCAGGTAGTGCACAAGCTTCACGACTCAACTGAAAAAGCCAACTTATCAATCTTACCATGAACCTCGGCATACTTCAACACCGGGCACACGAAGACATTTGACCTGGCCAGCCACATATCGGTAGGTAGATGCGTGTCGGAATAGGACAAGATGCGCAAACTGTACGCACGTGAGCCATGAGGACCCGTTCCCCTACCATTTCAGAAAACGTGAGTATGTGCACTAACGGTGTGTTATCGTGCCTTAACGGCATACTAACGCCGCGTACTTTTAGAAAGCGTACTAACAGCATACTAACGCGATGCGTGAGTACACAATGTGAGTTAGTATGATAGAATGTGGGAGTTGGTGGACTCGTGATGTGGTGCATAGTGGGTCATGGATGGGGTCCAGATGCACTTCAATGATGTTCTAAGGTGATTGGATGGTGAAATGGGCACTGGTTAAGGAAGTATGACCCGATTTGAAGAAGCTGATATTGGGGCTAAATTGCTTTGGGAATGTGCTACGTTAGCATGTCGTTAGCACGTTGTTAGTACACTATGACAATTACACGTTAGTATGTTAACGGCATACTAACTCCCAGTCTCCTTAAGTGTGGGAGTTGGTGGACTCGTGGTGTGGTGCGTAGTGGGTCATGGATGGGGTCCAAATGCACTTCAAAGATGTTCGAAGGTGATTGGATGGCGAACTGGGCACTGGTTAAGGAAGTATGCCGCTGTTTGAAGAAGCTGATATTGGGGCTAAATTGCTTTGGGAATGTGCTACGTTAGCATGTCGTTAGTATGCTCGTTAGTACACTATGACAATTACACGTTAGTATGTTAACGGCATACTAACTCCCAGTCTCCTTAAGTGTGGGAGTGGGTGGACTCGTGGCGTGGTGCGCAGTGGATCATGGATGGGGTCCAAATGCACTTCAATGATGTTCTAAGGTGATTGGATGGCGAACTGGACATTAGTTAAGGGGGTATGCCGCTGTTTGAAGAAGCTGATATTGGGGCTAAATTGCTTTGGGAATGTGCTACGTTAGCATGTCGTTAGTATGCTCGTTAGTACACTATAATAATCACACGTTAATGTGTTAACCATATATTAATCAACATGTTAAACGTGTACTACAGCGGTATATGCGCGTAAAGTACGCAACCACTGCACAAGCTGTGTGTTCCACGAAATCACACAACGCAATATGCCGAGGGACCGTCCACGGCCTAGAATCCCGTCGATCGAAACATCAGTTCAGTCCTCGTTGTCATCCTAGTTGTCGTCAGAGTCAAGTGATGGCTTTAGGCATTCAAAAAAGTCAGTCGTGGGGTCAAGAATGACCGCGGTCTCCATGCACGGATGTGGTATAACGGCGACCTGCTGTTCAACTTTGTTGGCTATAAGATGAAAGGCTCGGTTTTCTTCTCGAAAGCCGCTGGGTCACGGTGCGGGTTGAAGGTGTACACCGTCTTAGTCACATCGTCCGGCCCGAGAATCGAGTTCCTCTGACGGTAGGCCTTGATTTGTTGTTCGGTTGGCTATTCCAGCCAGTTGACTCTCAATAAGATGTACAGCCGTCCCGCGATCTCCACCCGCAGAATGTTTGTAATGCGGTCGTGCCTGCATACCGCCACCATGTTTGATACGCAATTAGTTGGAACATAGGATGGTAAGCAAAATTAGTTGGTAGATTTTGCATAATTTTTGTATTTTACAATATAAGTTGTATAGAAGTTTTAAAAAGTTGGTATGTGATGATATGCTCCTATCCAAATTGATATGTGAACGATGATTTAGGTTTTAGCGCTCGGTGATGCTAGAATCATGCGCTAATTGCACATTCTTGTTTCGGGAAATGGGTCCCGAAATGGAGAATACAATTCTAACATATTTGTACGTATTCACAAGGTTATAATAAAGCATATGCCATACACGCCGTAGGGTATGCAACACAAAATGCAATATGTGCAATTCCAAGTTCTCCCGAGATGGAAATCTAGCTACCAGGAGATAAGCTCTAGTAAGGCAAGCACAACAAATACTTAAGATGTAATATTACTTCATACGAAAGAGCTCTACGGACTCGTGCGCACATTGCGATACAGGTTGCAGGTTTCGGTCAGACTCTCTGCCTGTAATGGATAGCAGAACTACTGCCTAGAAGCCTCCCCAGCGCCTTTGCTCTTGCTTGAAACGTTCAGTGGCGCGGGCACGCGCGAGTTCGAGTTCGCGGTCCTCAATTGCTTGCATCCGCTCACGGTAGGCGGTTTCGTTCTGGCGGAGGAGCTCATTTTGCATAGCAATCTCCCTCGGGGATACGTAGTCCCCCCCAGTTGGGTAGGGAGACCGGACGGGTAGCTCCGTAGGGTACGCGGGAGGTGGCATAAGCATCCTCTGGTAGCTTTGGGAGCCTGCGGGGTAGGGGTATTGCGTGGTCACGGAGGGCGTGGGAGCCCCGGAAAACCCCGGGTTGGTAAGGGGATAAGAAGACAACGCGGGGCCAGAGTTCACCGAGCCACCAGCAATAGTAGCTGGAGGCACAATGTTGGGAACCCCACCACCAAGGGGAAGCACTTGGTGCGATGTCACGGACGGCTCTTGCACCGGGCCCGGCGCATGGACCGTTTGAGATTGGAGAGTCACCAACTGCTGTTGAAACCAGGCTTGCTGCTGGCGCATCTCCTCCTGGTGCGCGGCAGCTTGCCGCTCAAGCAATTCCTGCTGGCTCTGTTGGAGTTGCGCAACGACTTGGGAGACCCCATCATCGGACGCAAGGGGAAGTGTTGCCAAGGGACTCGGAGCCCGTGGAGGTTGTTGAGCAGCGGGGTTCGGTGTCAGGTTCGGGTTGTTGGTGGGAATTGCGAAGCCATGTTGCTGGGGTGTGGAATCTTGCACCACCGACTCAGGGGCAGACTCGGGAGTGGGATTGTCGGGAGGAGCGGGTTGTGTTTCCGACGTCCACGGCCTAGGAGCACCGCGCGGTGTGCGTGCACGAAGAAGACTTGGAGGCTCCAGCTCCGTTTGGAGCGCCTCACCCAGAAAATCCCTGGCAGGGACAGGGTCGTCGAGCTGGAGTGTGCGTGGGAACACCCCAGGGGGCGCGATCTCGTGGCCGACGGGGAACCACCACCGCTGCGGGAGAAGTATGCTCGTCGCCCCGGTCGATCTCCTGCACCGAACGCGACTCCGTGCAACGAGGGGGGGCGCGCGCGCGCGTCCGGCGTGAACTTGTTTTGCCTGAAGGGGGATCCTTCCTCTTCTTTGAAACCACCCTCTCGGAGGGGGCGCCTCCGGGCTCCAACGTGAATTCGGACCGGTTCCGGTTTTGATCCGTTTGCTCCTCGGCATTGTATGGTCGTACCTGCCAAAAAAACACAGTCACCTTTCCGAAATTTCATGTAGTTCGTGTGTGCAATGGAGAAAACAAATTGGGTTGGGTTGAGTAAATTATTTACCGGTCGTTGGCCTTCTTCCGTGGGGGAGAAGTTGTACAGCTGCTGGAGACGCCAACATTCCTTCATGAACAATTCATCGGAGTTCCCTGGGGGACATGGAATGTGTTTCTCTTTGATGGGTTGAAGTCGATTCAGCCGTAACAGGCTGCACCGTTGTTCCGTCTCACTTGCATCGACCGGTCCCCAGCAGAGAACAAACCACCCCCTCTTCATTTGAGCCGCCACCAAGGTTCCGGCCAGAAACCGCGACCTCGGGATGTCCTTGTGGCTGACCATGCACCCGAATTGCCACCCGGTCTTCACGGAATAGGACTCGTCGCTACCGGTGACGATGCAGAGATCTTTGAACTTCTCCACACGTAACCGTGAATGCTTGAAAAGCTGTGAATGCCTGTTTATTCGCGGGTGGGTTGTCCGCCAACCGTTTCCAAACATAGGGGGGATCGGTGGTGCCTGCAACCACAAGGGGGTGCAGGGGCTTCGGGAGTTGGATCCGAGGTTGGCAAGATCGCGGCGGTAGGGGCTGCGGTATCCGAGGAGGCGGGAGGCAGTTGGGCGGCGGCAGGGGGGGAAACGGTGTCGGATTGAGTGGCGGTGTGGGGTACGGAGACTTCGGGTGTTGGATCCACAGGTAGGGACGGGTCCGCGACGGGAGGGGGCTGGATTTCGGAGGGGCTGGCGGCGACGGGCGTGGGGTTTTCGGGTGTTGGATTCAAAAGCATGGTTTTGAACCATGGTATGGGTCCAACCTCGACGGCAGGAGTTGCCGATTCGGTAAGGTTGTCGGCGTGGGGAGCGGGTACCTCGGAAGTTGTCAGATTCGCAGGTGAGAGCGACTCTGCGACGGCAGGGGGGGCGGTTTCAGAAGGGGGGGTGGCGGCGAGGGGTGCGGAGACTTCGGGGATTGGATCCACGTGCGGCGAGTCGACCGCGACGGGAAGGGGCGCGATCTCAGACGGGGTAACCGCTGAAGCCGGGGGTTGTGTATCGGACTCCAAAGCTGGCGTCGGAGCCTCGGTCTCGCCAGATGGGCCAGCCTGTGTCACGGTTCGGGATGTCCCTGAAGAGCCCACCCCCGTCGGGTTCTTGTAGGGTGTGTAGGTAGAAGGTGCCTGTTATAAGATGCGCACAAATTAATCACAAACACAATCACAGGAACCCAAAAAACTACGGGAATACTATACAGATAGTAAGACGCGCACCTCAATCTTTTGCGCAGCCATGCACGTTGGGTCGCCACAGCAGCACACCTCCTCCAGGCCTCTCCATTCCAACTGCAGTAAAAGTACACGGGATGATTGATATTTCAAAACTAGGGGAAGAACACAATCGTGGGAAGACGCAAGCGAAGTAAACGCACCAGGCAGAAATTGTGATATTTCTTGCCACACGTCAGGCATCTGTGGCCTCCTTCTGGAGTAGGCCGTTCGCAGAAACGGCAAATTATGGCCTCGATAGGCACATGCGCTCCCTTCTTGGCGGGAGAAGCGCCTGCCTTCTTCTTCCCTGCTCCCGAGAAACCCGGTTAACTCAACTTTATCCGTAAAACTGTGATCAGGCAAAAGAACACAAGGGGAGCGTAAGATCGCTTACTTCCGGGAGGCAGTTGACTTTGCGAAAACTCCGGCGCGCGTGCAGGTTGCTGAGATTTCGGTTTGGCTAAGAAGATCAACGCAGCCTTTCCAAGGCAATTCCCTCTGCCACAAGAGCCAGCGCCTGCTCGATTATTTGGCTGCTTTTGTGCGCAACGCATGTGGAAACCGCGCTTGCATTGGAAGCAAGTTTGCGTGGAATACAACCCGCAAAATAGGCAGTTGTCGCGAGCGGGCTTTCCACAATTCTTGCACTCGTTCGGATACAGCGAGGGCGGGTACGCGTTACAACTGTGGTGATAAAAATTGCTACACAGTTTGCACCTCAAGGTGGCTAACCAGGGATTCTTACAGGCGCTACAAGGTCCGGCCTTTCCTTGCTTGGCCATTGCTTTCAGCCCGTGGTGCGCGATACTTTCTTTTCGAGTGCTCGACATGTCACTTTTAAAGAGAGATCTGCAAGCCTTGGACATGTATGTCGTGCCTATAAGTTTAGCATAAAGCAGTTAACATTTAGCGGGTCCATCGACATCGTGAAGTCGACGAACCCGATAAACTGCTTTGTGTGAGGATCATGGGCTCTTGTGTGTCGATCGGGGTGAAAATCCATTCGCTCCTGAACAACTGTGCGCGTTCGTCGATTATATCGGATCCCATAAGATCGACGCACTTCCAAAAACAATAGGTGTTTATGTCTGATATCGGACTTTCATAAAATGTGCGCATGCGTCGATCTGATCAGGTGATAAAAGATCGACGCACCCAAACAAATTCTTGCACTGGAATCCCAAACGAATAAGGCCACGTACGCTCATGCACATTTGTGCGCATTCGTCGATTAATCAGAATAATAGATCATCGACGCACGCGCACAAATGATTCGGGTATTGTTGTCGGTTGAGGACTTATGAAGTTCGTACGCTTTGCGCATGCGTTGATTAGATCGGGTGGCGGAAGATCGACGCACCGAAACAATTGCCTCACTATAATCCCCGATGAATCGTGCCACACACGCACATGCACATCTGTGCGCGTGCGTCGATTAATCTAAATGTTGGATGATCAATGCACGCGCTCAACTGTTGGACCATCCGGTGTCGCCTGTGGGCATGCTCATAATTGCTATGTTATTCACACCCTAGCTAACTTAGGGAAGTTCAAATATTCTGAAAGTAAGCAACATGGCACCGCGTAAGGCGCTTGAGGAAATTTTGCCATACCTTATTGCGATAGGAACCTTAGCGGAATGTATTCCTCAGGATAAATGGCCGCTTCCACCAGAATGCAACGCTGAAGTCGCAGAGCTGGAGGGCATGCTTACGCATGTCACGAAGATATGGACGAGCACTAGCACACGCGAGGGCGGAACGGCTGATCAGGAAAAAGCGCAAACTGGTAGAGCTGCTGATGGCAAAGGAAGCTTGGATCGCTTACATAGAGGAAATAGGCAGCACTGGTTGGGCCCTCTTGACAATCTCTTCTCGCGTCACCCCGAAAAGATTGCACCTACTTTGAGCGAGTTCGTGTCCAAGCAGTCCCCGGATGTTCAGCGCGATGTTGTTCAAGAACTGTGCGGCACAAATGCCGGGTTTGGTATGCTATTGATAGAAAATGTAAAGGAGGGATTCACCTGGTTAGCGCGTAGCGCCTCCAAGCTTCACGTGAATATGCGCATGGCCACTGCTGCAATGATCTGCGGGGAGAATTTTCGCACGCACGGATTTTCTGTGACTTCCTCTGCGGAGCTGCTAGGAGTACACCGGCGTGTTGTGGAGAGTGCTTTACGAGGGCGCGAGGCCTTAAGTAATGGTTGTACGGTGGGCCTTCAACCTGATGAGAACTCGGTACCCGATCTGGTGCGTGGGACGCGGAACACTTCTGAAAGCAAGGAACAGGTGCAGAATCTGGTTCGCGAGTACTGGCTCTCAAACACGAGGGTCAGTCCTTGCAAAAAGGACGTCGTCCTTGCGCGCGACTCTGCTGGAAAGCTTCTGCAGCCTAATCAGTTCGTCTCCGAGCAATGGTTGGAATCTTCACAAGTTTCTCTGTTTATGCGGTTC
>LGRX02000802.1:0-23006 GCA_001247695.2 Cymbomonas tetramitiformis
GGATTGATCGCAGCAGCAGCAGCAGCAGCAGCACACACAGAGGAGTCTGACAGCGAGACCGTCAGCCAGAACTTGCTGGGAGGAAAGGCGGTGGATGAGAAGGAAACGCCATCGCCAGGTGAGGACGACCTGTCCAATATCCGTGTGTTAATGCCCGAAGGATGGGAGAGGGACATGGAAACGGAAGGGTTTTGCGTGGCACGGGTTGAGGGCGTCAAAGTTTCCCCTCAGGAGCACGATGGATGCGTGACCGGGGAGTGGTTGAATAACTTCGCCGACCTGAATTCAGAGGACCGGGATGCACGCTACGACAGTAGTAGGTGGATAGGAGACGTGGATCGGAGGTGTTTTCTGGGGAGGATGATTGCGGAGGTAGGGAGGCAAGTCATTGCAAACCCAGGGTGGAAGCGCACGACCGTGCGACCGGACGTACTTCGCAAGGGGAAAGGTGGGATGTCTGCGTTGCTGACGCTGCCCGGGGCTGATCTGCAGAGCCCGCATTTAGACGGCACAGAACTATCCCTTATTTTTGGCTTCACTCCAGGGTACCCTGTGGGGATATTTCCGGGTTCTCACATGCGGTGTGATGCAAGGGAGTCCCTTTTTGTAGGGCAGGCATATGAGGTATTAATGTTCCGGCGTGGGGTTTTCCACTTTGGGGAAGCCTACCCTGGCTGTTCCTGGCCGACGATTCCGTCGAACGCCGTAAAGCTGGGGCCGAACGTCCGTCGGGGGGCACATTCGTACGTGGATAGGTCATCGGATGTGCCCGTGTACAACCTGACGGAGTTTACGGTGGAGTACGCAGCTCCCCGGCGAAGCAGGCGCTTGGAAGGCGAGGACGTTGCCAACCTCTTGGGCGTCGACTACAACGTCATCTTCGACGGGGGCCTCGCAATGTTGGGCTCCGAAGTGGTCATCCTCCAGTCTTCTGTCACGGAGGAGAAGGTGGAGGTCGGCGTGATGGAGACGGGCGCCCTCAAGACGGTGCCCAGGGCGGAGCTGCAGCCGGTGACGAAAGCGGGCATTCCCATGAAGGGGAATTTCGTCACCCGGTTTTACGGGCCGAAGAGCGGCCTTATGGACACGGGCATCAAGCTGCAGGTCTTCGGGGGGCGGACGTGCTGTACCCCGACAAGACATCGGGCCTGGTCTGCACGGGAATGCCCGTGCTCCTGAAAGCGGACTACGAAAACCTGCCCATGGCGCACGGTGGGGTGCTGCGCCTGGGGTATGTGCTGCGCACCAACGGCGGCCAGACGCAGGGCCTGGTGTTCCTGCAAAAAAGCTCGGGGTTTGAGGGGTGGGACTTCCAGGTGCTGCAGTTGCCATTGGGACGTGGATCGGAGGCACTGCTGGTGAGGGACGAGAAGTTCATGGCCCTTCACCCCCGCGGCAGCAGCAGCAGCAGCAGCAGCAGCAGCAGAAGATCCCAGGGACGTCAGATTGCCTTGACGCAGGCTGACCTGGAGAAGGAAAAGCGCAGCTTGATGGCGTTCCGGTACGCCTTTTCTCAGGCAATGGGCGTGATCATTCAGCGGACGCGGGATGCGGCCAAGATGACCGTGGCGCAGATCAGCCGCGAGGGGGCTGGCGGTGGGGGGAAAGGTGGGGCGCTGACCACCAAGACCCTGCAAAGGGGTATGGCCAGGGAGGTGATCACCTTCAAGTGGTCAGGCAACCAGGAAGACGGATGCAACTTCCCAAAGCCTGAGGAGCAGAAGGCCAAGAGCGCGCAGAAGACAAGGGCGAAGAGCGTGAGCGGCCACAAGCGGCAGCGGGAGGAGAAGGTCGCGGCGGAGGAGGAAAAGGCGAATAAGCAGGCGAAATTGTTGGAGGATGCGGAGAAGATCAAGTACGCCGAGAAGCTCCGCCTGATCGAGCTGAAGGCGAAGCATGCGGAGGAGAAGGCGCGGAGTTTGGAGAGGGCGATCGGGGGAGCCACTCCAGCTCGGGGGGGCCACGGAGGAGCAGGTGAAGCAGGCCGTGCTCTTGAAGGAGAAGGAGCTCCGGGCGGAGTTGGCGGAGGCCGAGCGGCAAAAGGAGGCGAAGGTGTGCGAGGAGCTTCGCCGTCAGTTGGAGCAGCAGCGGAAGGAGCGGCTCCAACTGACGGCCGAGTCCGCGGAGGAGCGAGGCCGGCGGATGGCGGCTGAGCATTTCACCGCGCTGCTGGGGGAGAAGGACGAGAGACACACGTCCGACCTCAAGCACGCGTTCGCCTGCAACGCCGACCTGGCGAAGGAACAGTTGAGCAGACAGGGCGCCCATATGGCGCTCATGTTCAACATGTATTCGCAGTTCACCAGCCTGGCGGCCGGTCGGTCGGGCCAAGGGGAGAACTCCGCCGCCCACGAAGGCATGGTGGCGTGTACTCAGCACCTGCTGAGCAACACGGAGCAGGGGGGCCAAAAAGGGAAGCTCAAGGAGCTCATGGCTCCCCCGGCGGTCCCCGGAAAAAGGACCCCGGATAAACCACCGCAGAAAAAGATGCGCGCAGACGAGGTCCGCGCATTTTTATCCGCTTGCCAGAAGGCTGCAAAACAACTCGCAGCCGATCTGAAGAGCGAGAACGCCGATACGGTGGCGGCTGCGGAGATCGAGCTCAACATCCACAAGGAGATCGTCTCGGGGGGTGTTGATCCCGAAGAAGGCGAGGAGGGCAAGTCCGAGAAGATCCTCGAGCTTTTCCACTCGATGGCGGAGAAGTAGTTGCTATTTAGTTTTGCTATTGTTTACTACTTGACAGTACACTTCAAAATAAGTGCATCCCACAAGCTTTTGTTGCTGACTTGTTTGCCACAAGCATCCGTTCTTGACTTGTTTCCCATGCATGCACAGCTCATGATCATGTTTAGTATCATTTCATAAGCATATAACAAACTATAACTCAAACCACTCCGAACTTGCTATCTGTTTCGCACGATCACGGGTTAGTCGGGTACATACGTAAGGAAACCCTATCCAATTCAAGCGACACACGGCCGTACGGGGCACCCGGCGATGAACCAACGACATTCCGGTCACTCATGATCATTTTGGAAGCATTTCATAAGCATATAACAAACTATAACTCAAACCACTCCGAACTTGCTATCTGTTTCGCACTATCACGGGTTAGTCGGGTACATACGTAAGGAAACCCTATCCAATTCAAGCGACACACGGCCGTACGGGGCACCCGGCGATGAACCAACGACATTCCGGTCACTCATGATCATTTTGGAAGCATTTCATAAGCATATAACAAACTATAACTCAAACCACTCCGAACTTGCTATCTGTTTCGCACTATCACGGGTTAGTCGGGTACATACGTAAGGAAACCCTATCCAATTCAAGCGACACACGGCCGTACGGGGCACCCGGCGATGAACCAACGACATTCCGGTCACTCATGATCATTTTGGAAGCATTCCATAAGCATATAACAAACTATAACTCAAACCACTCCGAACTTGCTATCTGTTTCGCACTATCTCGGGTTAGTCGGGTACATACGTAAGGAAACCCTATCCAATTCAAGCGACACACGGCCGTACGGGGCACCCGGCGATGAACCAACGACATTCCGGTCACTCATCATCATTTTGGAAGCATTTCATAAGCATATAACAAACTATAACTCAAACCACTCCGAACTTGCTATCTGTTTCGCACTATCACGGGTTAGTCGGGTACATACGTAAGGAAACCCTATCCAATTCAAGCGACACACGGCCGTACGGGGCACCCGGCGATGAACCAACGACATTCCGGTCACTCATGATCATTTTGGAAGCATTTCAAACCAAAAACAAAAAAAAATAAAAATTGGAAGGAGTGGCGTCTTCCAATTTCGAGCGATCGTCGTTCAGAGATCCAGGGGATCAAATGATCTGGCATCGCATGATTCTTGAACTGCATCCTCGGGGGTGTTCTTGAGTCGAAACGAGCCCCTTCGTAAGTGCCTGAAAATGTTGGAAGAAATCCAAGATGGAGACTCCATTCTTTGCCCATTCTTTGACCAGCAATCCCATCTCTGATGATGTTACCACCGTGTCCCAGAACTGGGTACACTCATGGATAGTTCCCACCCGGAACTCCCCCGGATCCCTAGCTGGTGCGGAAAGGGGGTCCGGGACCAAATTACCACTGAGGGCATCAATTACTGAAGGGGCCAAGGTGTCCCGCCCTTGGGCTTCACATGGCCCTAAGGACTGTTGCCTGTCCATCACTTCCCGGGCACTGTCGAATCCTTTTACTGCCATGGTAATAAATGCAAGCGGGTCTCTCACACTTGTCGTAGCCGGCATGCCAGAATCCAGTGCGAAGTTGGCCAGGCTGTCAGCCAGTTTATTGTGGTCCCGTGCCACATGCTTGAAATTGAAAACACAATCCGGGCGCAAGGCCATGTGAGCTTTCCCAACGATAAGTAGTCTCTCCAAGTCTTTTGCGATAACGTTACGGGAGCCCGAGAATGCCGACACCACCAGCTCCGAGTCCCCAACAATTGTTGCTGTGGTCAGGTTCCATTCTATTGCTCTTTGGATTGCAATCACGGCCCCCACGAATTCTGCATAATTATTCGTCTTGGATCCAAGGCGCCCGTAGTCCCGGGTCCACTGTTGACCTTGTTCTGAGCAGAGTGCCACCCCGAACGAGGCTTGCCTCAAATCCGGCGATGCGTTAAAGCGGCATGCACCATCGAAGAAAAGCAATCCCTTCCGTGGGGCTGAGTTTGGCTCGTGTCCCTGTTCGAGACAACAACCACACCAGAGCACTCTTCCTTTCAGGAGAAATGCTCCTCGAAAATCGCACCCCGGTCTCTACCGGGCCCCAATCTTGTGGAAAGGGATGGACGATTTTCGAGCCTGGCCACTTCCGGTGTGCTACTCGTGTAGAGTAACCCACCCGTTGTGGTCAGTACTCTAACCGTCCAGCATCCCCATGTTAAAGGGAGGCTTCTATGACGGACGGGACCAGGTGGTCCGTGCAGGCAAGATAATTGGCATTAATTGCCTGTATCCGCGAAGCACTCCAATTTGAGATATGCATCCCAAAGTCCGAAACCCAGTGTTCCGAAGCTGATCACGAAATCTAACGTAGAGCAAAAAAAGCAAATCCAAATATCGAAATCCAGGATCCCGAAGGCTGAAATCTGAAAATTTAACATAGAGCAAAATCAGCGAAATCGAAATTTCGAAAATCTAACGTAGAGCAAAAAAACAAATCCAAAATTCGAAAATCCAGCATCCCGAAGACTGAAAACTGAAAATCTAACGTAGAGCAAAATCAGCCAAATCGAAATTTCGAAATCTAACGTAGAGCAAATTCACAAAAATGCAAAATTAACTTATCAAGCAAATCCATATCACATGCAACAATGCATTTCAATTTGGTATTTAAACCTGGAATCTGATGTTACAAGGTAAGACAGGCATCCTGGCCCGCTCCCAAATATTGATACACTATATACATATTATACAGACCAGCATTCTGGCAACTTTTGACGATTCCTAAACAGGCTCCCTCTGAGGAGGTGGTGGCAACTGAGGCAACTGGTTCTGGTTATTCCTATTGTCATTCTTATTTCGTTTGTCCACCCAAGTCACATTGATGGATCCATCCTTGTTCAACGCATAAGGGGACTTGCAGTCCCGCAGCATATGTGACCCCTGGCATTTCGGGCATTTGGCATTACCATCTGCAGGGCAGGGAAGATATCTTACCCCGATTGGCCGGCCCCGGGCCGAACTGAGTCGCCAAAATGAGGCCCGGGCCGAAGAGGGACCGAAAGAGAAATTGCTTTGGGGCCGAACCATTTTGGCGCAAATTCCTAAAATTTTGATGAAAACTTTGCGATTTTTGCATTTTCCCATACTTAAGATTAAAATTTTCGCGCCTGCGGCGGGCATTTTGTAGTTCGGACCGGGCGGGCCGAAGACGGGCCGAAAGAAAATTTGATTTGGGGCCGTACCAGCTCAACGGAAGATATCTTCCCTGCTGCAGGGGCTCCCGGTTTTGCAGTAACATGCTTAGTGGCTCCTGATAACGAGGCCTTCTTGGATTGGGTTTTAATGAACATCTGCAATTCTGACTCGTGCGCATCATCCTTCTCACACTCTGGAACTGTAGCCCTTATTTGTTGATGTGCAAACAGGGCAATGTGATTGTCCGGCAAGGACGCATCCCTAGTACCTCCTGCCAACTCCCTCTCGATGAGAGTGGCAAGGGAATACAAGGACTGAGGAGTCTCCGGCTCCCTCGAACTAGCTCCCGGCAAACCAAAAGCAGCTGCCACCTTTCGCATCAGCTTCGGTATCTCCGTGGCTACTGCCCGGTGGTATGGTACTGTCACAAGTACCAAAATGTATGCTTTATTATGGGCACTAGATGGGGTGTATGAGTCCCATGAAGGTTTTGAAAAATCATTTAGGACCCTTTTGAATTGTTATTGATGCTGAAATGTACTCTCGTGAACTTTAGGTATGTGTATGTGCGGTGTGCTTTTGGGGGGTGTAACGCCATAAAATTAATTAAATTTTCTGGTACTGTCACAAGTACCAAGCGCGCGGTGACTTAAAAGGGCACGCTATGTGGCCACGAGGTGGCATGCATGATGTCAAATTTCATTATTGGGATGTATCCTAAGTGGTCGTCATGCGTTGTGCCATTTGAACGTCTTTAACGCAAGTATTGGGATTCGTTAACACCCAAGGGTGTGATAAAATGGCCTCTCAGCATTTTTTGTAGTAATATCGGGAGCGGTTTCGTACTTAAGTTCCATGTGTAGAGTCCAAGTACGGCAACTTCTCATGCATGTAAAGGTCTTGAAAAATCGCTATATGGGTTTACTTTTGATGTCATAAACGCTGGTGAGGCGATCCGACGTTATAATATACTTATTTCGTAGCTTTAGTGCCACGACTAGGCTCCAAAATCGACGATAGCCCTCATACTTAAGGAATCTTGAGTTGGACCATTTGGTGGAGATGGGATGTTTAGCATGTCGCAGTTTCAGCGACGGGCAGTATGCCAACTGCCCCATGCTCACATCCATCATTGGCCATGTTATACAGCTTCAATTTGAGCCATCGCTGGGTTGAATAGAATCCCAAGTCTGTTCAAAAAGAAATCCGAAAGTAGCGCCATGATTTCGAAGACAAGTGAGACACCATTGTGTAACACAAAACTCCACCTTGTTGGCAATATGCATCCACTGGGAGGGCTACACGTAACCTATGGACCAATGGGGCATGATACAACTCAGTTTGGGTCGTTAAGGTAATGGTATATCATGGATATCACCATCAGGATGGAGGAGGACATCAAAAAAATTTCTAGCGTTTTGGTACTTGTGATAGTACCAGATTCGATTCTGGTACTATGACTAGTACCACTGGGCAGTAGCCATCCGGCACCGATTTCCCCGGGGTCAGGCACCAGTCCAACAGCTCGCTTCTCAATCGGTGTGCTTTCAACCAGTTGGAGACCCCCTTGGTCTCCTCTTGCATGGATCTTTGGAGCACCGAGTCCACGTACGCCTGAATGTCGAATCCCGGCGTCACCGATGATGCCAATCCCAAAGGAGCCTGCTCCCTCATGCCACCATCCATCTTCATTTACTTGAGGTTGAGGAAACACTCACATATCGTCCTTTGCCTCGATACAAACATGCATAATAATGTGTTACAACAGTAACATCTTCTCGCCCCCACTCTGACAATGCACGTAATGCAATAATCATAAGGGGTCATAATCTGAGGCAATCACATCACCCTCCCTAATCATTAATTCCAGCATCAGCTTGTCACGAGCATGCAATTTTTCATCGATCGGATCAAAGAAATTTTCATACCTATCCTCACATCGAACAAAGCAATCATAGTCATCATAAATGCAGTACTTATTGTCCAACATTACAGGAACTATTTCGTCATAATTAGAGCAACTTCATCATCATGATAACAGCAATAATTTCAATCCTATTTTCAGCAATCCTCACAGCAATTCAAGTTGTAATATAACAAATTCATATTTTCAATATAAACAAATTCATATTTTCAAATAGCATTCATCTCAATTGCAGCAATTATTTATCATCATAATAACAGCAAACAATTTCGATCCTAATCACAACAATTAATGCCAAAATTTTGAAACAATGCAACAATCAGGAAATTACAACTCTCATGCAAGACTGCCCTCAGAAAAATAATACAACTATATCTACCACAGATATGTGAATCTGTCCTCCCCATATGGGAGTTCATCCACAATCAGCACAGATCTACACAATGGACATCTGACTACTTTTCTATAGGTCATGGTGAAAACAGCATGTATTGCTGCTGGCTGGACCAAGCTGGTCAAATGGTACATTTCATCCAGGCCATCGAAACAGGCTACATGATAGTGGTGATTGCATGCAGTTGACACACACGGCATCTCTCCTAGCAGGCTGGCTAGGCAAATGGCACAATCATCTCCCACCGTTGGGGCAGTCAGAGTTCTTGTGAGCACCACTTCATCATCAGCCTCCCGAGCCTGCAATATCAACCAATTTTTGTCAAGAAGGCCCATAACCAGGAGCTTACATCCGACCAGATATTTTGGAACCAATTGTCCACATAAACAACCCCCACGGGGTACAATGTCCCTCCAAGAGGAGACACCTCACAGATTGAGGATTTCAGACAACAAAAACCCCCACGGGGTACATACTCTTCCAAGAAGAGCCTCACTCAGTGTGAGGATAACCAAGTTCTTGTTGTCCCCACGGGACACAAGCAACATTTTAAATTCAAACTTTTTAAAGCAAGTCAAACTTTTTAAATTGGCAGGCTACAAACAGCAGCATAAAAGTTTTCAAGAACCAAATTTCACCACCTAGGAAGCGCCCACAAGCCCAGGCACTGCGCTCCTAGATTACTGCAAGGGCCCTAACTAATTACTCTTTGTGACAAGGACGGGGACCGGACTATTCTAAAAGAGGGGAAGAATTCCTAACTAGTGAAACGGGTTGAACAGGCTGATTAAGTTTGTATCAAACTACAGGGAAGGAGAAGGCCCTAGCAAATTAAACCGAAACGAATTCAAATTTCTAAAGGAAAAGGAGAGGTCAAGCAGGAGCGCTCGGGCTAGCTACCTGGGCTGGTTGCAGAGGTTCTTGTGCTTGGCTTGCGGGGGGGTCGAGGCCAGAGAAAAGACCTTGCTCCGCATTCGGGTCCGTGTGCGGGCCGAACCCCGGCGGGTATACGTCGGGGTCTGCGCGGCTCCCGGCCGGACGTACAACGGGGACGGGGGCCGCCGGGGGCCCGTGCCCTCGGTGACCGGGACAACTGGAGGCGTTTGGTGTCCCGATTCCCGGGACACCAAGTCAGTCGGGACGTCCCCCATTGGCGGGGGGACCGGCCCCCCCGCGTTCAGATCAGTACGCGGGGTCAAAGTCACAGGTGTAGCCATATCCCCCGTCGGGGGCGTACGTGACCTCTCCAGCACCTCGCGGAAGCTCTCCAAATTCCGAACCATAGTTGCTCTGGACTGGTTGTTCGACACCTCCAGACCAGGGACCTTGGCACAGATCTTCCGAAGGTGCTCGGTCTTAAAGATTTAGGGGTTCAAAAGTAATTCCTTGCTAGGCAGCACGAAGAAGTTAAGTCCAGTAAAGGCGTTCACCGTCAGGTCGGGAATAGTCAGCCTTTCCTCCGTCGCGTGGTGGACTTCATCGCGGGACGCCTGCGGACGGAGAGGGAGGCTGGCCCCCCCCGCAACATCCTCCGCCAAGGACGTTCTCTGCAGCACATTTCTTGCCGGAGGAGGAGAGTCAGCGCGTCCAGGGGCAGCTTGGTCGCCAAACGACAATTCCTGCAACAAGGACGGTCCGGACGGCGACTCCGGCGTTTCAACATTATCTCGGGACCACCTTTCCCCCGCGTCGACCACCTCGTCACCGTCTTCAGATTCATTAAGACCCAACGAGCGAAAGATTGCGGGCTCCTCCCGCGGAGGGGAGACCCGCGGAGCCGAGGTCGCTGCATTAAACGCGGACGACATAACGTTGGGCACGGAATTCTCATCAAGCAGACGGGGCCGTGCGCTGCGGGAGGCGCGGGTCGCCCTCCGCAAATCAGAACTAATAGCGATTGCTGCGGAACTCATGATTGTAAGAAGAAAACTTGCGTTAGGAAACGGAGAAGAAAGACGCAGCAATCGTCAGCAGGTAGGAAAAGTGAAGTATTTTCATCAATTTCCGACTTAAGAGCGACACTCTGCGACACTTGGACTACGAAGCTGGAGGTGAACCGCCACTTCGCGATTCTCCATTTCCGCGATCCGAGGAGTGAGATCGGACGATCCGTCTCCTGAATGACGGTCATCACTGATGACGGAAGGAAAGTCGGCGATCAACAGTACCGAGTACGGATACCTCAACCAAGCGAAGGGGTATAAACAGGGTTCGGTGATCGCCATTTTGATCGTGAACATGTTCATGAACATCGTGATCGTGCTCGTGCTCGCGAGGATTTCCAAATCAAGCATGCGCTTTGGACGCGCCAGCGCGCCATATCTGGCGCGCCTGACCCATTTTGAGAGCCCACACGCCCCGCCAACGCTGGCGGGCCAGGAAAAATGCACGCGCCACGCTGGCGCCGTGGCACGCCATCGCTCCATCGTAATCGAGGCGCTCCGCCACCGGCGTTGGCTCGTTCGCCACGCCAGCCCCACGCCATGTCCCAAAGGTATTCGAAAAGTTCATCGGCCCACATTCAGAATGTGGGCCGGTGCGCCGGTCCACGGTCCAACCCTTGTCACGCCACGCGAGACGCGACCTCAGTGACTCACGTGTGACTGTGGAGTGTGTTGCTAATCTGGAAAGGGCTTCGCAATAGCAGTTTTCTTCACGTGCAGCCACCTGTAGACCGGTGTGACCATGCATTACTCATCGCCGCATCACCTGATGGTCAATATTATGATGACATCAAACTCCGACTAAGGGTGAGTGCCAACAACGCGGAGTCGGGTACTAGAAATAGTTGCTTTGTTGATCACTTGTATCGAAGGCCGCTTCCCTGACATCGAAATTCTACAAGCATTATGTATTTTCGACCCCTCCTCCCTTACCCGATAAGTTTTCGGACATGGTCGATAATGATTATGGGGTGGCGGAGATAACCATTATTTTCGACCATTACAAGATGTCATTGAAGTCACCAGCAAGGATGCGTTGCTCGAGGAATGGCGGAGACTGCGTAAAGCGATGTTCCGCTCATATAAGAATCTGGGCATCGTGCACAGGTTCATCCGCCGCTTCACGAAGGATTGGACTGACGAGAAGACAGGGCAACCTATGGCCAAGTATTGTTACGTGCTTCGTCTCCTTGAGATTTGCAACATCATCGTCATGGCGAATGCGGAGACTGAACGAGGCTTTGCCCATCTGAACGACATTTGGACTCTTCGGCGAGCGAGGCTGGTGGTGCGCACCATCAACGATATCATGGTGACAAAATTTCTTGGTCCCACGTTGGGGGGAGAGAACGATGCTTTGCGTGAATTATGTCTACGCGCCGCGAAACATTGGGGATGATGATGAAGACTTGGTTGATGAGGGCTTACTGGATTATCCTAGTTCACTAGATATCAGAAACTCCCGAACTGTGTGGATAAAACTCATAAGATAAATAAACCCTAAGCTAGATATACCCGGAACGGTCTCGGACGGTTTCGGAGTCTAGCCTACCTGTGACACAGCGTGTGTCACAGCACGAACCTATAGATCAGTCAGCGGTCCAGTGTTGGTCCTAGGAGTCTGTCATAGGGGCCTGACCGGGACTCCCAGTCAGGGCTGCCTATACAGATTTCAGCACACCACCCCAGCACTGTGGGTGGTGACTGTCTAGGAGAGTCAGATAATGTAAGATAAGTTAGGGCAGGAGCCAGGTTGACAGACCTAACTGCTAATCCAACTGTGCAATTCTGAAACACAAATTGGAAACCCTCTAGCTAGCACAGGTGCAGAAACCTACGGGCATTGTGCACCCGCTAAACAACTGAAAAGCACCGAGCTAGCAAGCCAGAATATAACTTGTAGATGTCAAAAGCAAAAGCATAAACCATAAAAGTTGTTGAAGTCACCGGAGTTCCGCACACCACCATGTTGGTGTGCATCCAGAGTGAACAAGAAGGCAATCGACAGCACCAAAGTAGCCAGCGGTGGTCTCAATCAAGTCGGACCCGAAGGGAGGGTTCCCGAAAGGACCTCTCTCATGCAGAGCCACACCGTAGAAGAAGGCCATGTCGAAACTCAAATCTGCCTGAGCAAGGTCTTGAAAGAGGTCAGGGGGCTCAGGCGGCTCAAGCGGTGGCACATTGTCAACCACAAAGAAACCCTGAGCCGGGATCACGGATTCAACAAATTCATTCGTGGAGAAAATTGACGGAGTCTCCCAATCGAGATCACCACCAGGCGAAGGCAATCCCGCAGCCGACTGAGCATCG
Organism: Cymbomonas tetramitiformis; assembly: GCA_001247695.2. Lineage (NCBI taxonomy): Eukaryota > Viridiplantae > Chlorophyta > Pyramimonadophyceae > Pyramimonadales > Pyramimonadaceae > Cymbomonas > Cymbomonas tetramitiformis. Next base: position 12,481 of record LGRX02000802.1, read on the forward strand.
GGCACAGCTGCCACCCCCATGATCGAGATGCAAAGAACGAGGGAAAGGAGGAAAGGAATTCCCCATGGCCCAACCGTGGCAGGAAAGCCCCAGGGCGGCTTCCCACAACCGTAGGTCCTCTGCTCGTCCACGGGCGGCCCGGAAGCATGATTGGCCGACGGAGGCGAACCCCGCGGCTTCAGCCGGAAGCTGCCGTCGGCAAAGTCCTCGTAGTCGTCGGTGTCGTAGCCGGTGAGGTCAACCGGCGCGATGGCGGCGTGGTTGACAGTCTGAACGAACCCAGGGAACTCACCGTCCGTCGTGGCAGTCACCCGCGCCGATTGAAGCGGCACGGGCTTCACATCCTCCTCCTGCGAGACAGGCATAGCAGGGGCCGGCACGGCGGATGCCGATGCCGCCGCACCACCTGCCGGAACCTGCTCCTCCGGCATGTTCCCCGCTGCCGCGGGGCCGCACACCAGAGCCGATGCATGCGGCTCGAGAACCGCCGGTGGTGGGAAGGATGCGTGGGTGTAGTGCACCTTGCAGTTTGCCGCGGCATGGACCTCCGCGGCGAGATCGTCCAGCCGCTGATGAATGTCGTCACCTGCGGGCTCGTCAGCAGGCTGCTGCGGCTCTACCGTGAAGCCGTAGGCGGACACGTCGATCCCGCCCACCGCACCCGCACAGAGTACCGCAGGCGGCCCGTACGTAGATGCCGCAGTGGCAAAAGCCTCGGCCCCATCATCCGCCGCCTGCTGGAACAGTGCACGCATGGCCAATGCACGCACCCCCTCCGCGTCCTCCTCGTCGATGGGAATGCAGAATGCCGCGGCCGAGTGCGGGGGATGCTGACGCCCGCCCGACGGACAGTCGCGGTAGAAGTGGTACTGCTCACCTTTTCCCGCCTTCTTGCACCTCCCGCAAAAGGGCTTCGCCTTCTGGTCGTCACGGTCGAAACCGACCGCAGGCAACGGGTGCGTGCCGACACGGAATCCCCGCTGCGTACCGCGCTGTTGCTGCTGCCGCTGCTGCCGCTGCTGCCGCTGCGGCTGCTGCCGCTGCTGCTGCGCCGGTGGCGCGTCCGTCCCGCGCTGCTGCCGCAGCAAATCCTGAAGCTCGTTGATCTTGTTGAGGAGGGCGCCGTACTCGGTGCTGGAGAGCTGCGCAGAGATGCCGCTCTTGCCCGAGACCGCCTTCCCCATCCCCGTCTGCGCCCAAAAATCTCCACCACAAGGGAGCGGAGAGATGCCAGAGAGACATGGGCGAGGTCAGCCGCCAGAGGGTACCGCACCTTGACCGCAGTGTAGAACACTGGGTCCAGCCGGTTGTACAGTGAGAGCTTCCTGGTCTCCTCGGTGGGCGTCCAGTCCGTAGCTTTGTTATCCCGCACCAGACGCTGTTCCCGAGCCAAGATGGGCTGCGGGTCAGTGTTTGCGGGCTAACGCAACGCGGCGTGCTCCTCCTGGTGCGACTCACGTAGCGCCACTGGTACGCAGCCCTTGATGATGTCCACAAGAGCTCGCCGTCCATCACGGTCAGACGAGGCGTCGGTGCCAGCCAGCCAGACGTAGGCGTTGCTGTGTTTTTCGACAACCAGAGCCAAAACGTCGTAGAGCAAGCCGTTGACCTTGGTCACCACACGAGCCAGAGGGTCGTCGAGGTCAAAGGATGCCAGCTCCAGCCCAGCCGAATGAAACTCCGTACGCAGCTGCACCACCAGCTCGGAGAGGAGGCCAGCGTCGTCCGTACCGCGGAAGTGGTGCTTTTTGTCACCAAGGACATCCTCGCGGATACCCTTGGCCCACTGGCGGTGTAGACGCGCCTTGTAGACGTCGTCAACCAGCTTGCTCTGCTCCTGCAAGTACTTCCTGGTCGCCACGTCTGCATCCTCGTTGGAAGTCGGAGCGGGGGTCGGAACAATTGGCGTACGCACCGTCGGACTGTTCCGAACCCCGTCTAATAGCCTCAGTGAGGCGTCAATGTCACTGTCCCTGTCCAGGGACTTCTTCGCTCGGGTTAACATGCCCATACTCTGAAAAGCCAGAGGGGAGGTGGTACGCAGTCGCGCGGTTGGGTGTGGTAGCGGAAAAATGGTAATGGTCAGCAACGGAGAGGAGCTAAGAGAGTGGAGCGGCGAGGGGCACTCGAAGATGTCGTCGAAGTCGAAGGTGTCGCGAACACCAACCCAGAAAACGGTAACCAGCAGGGCCAGTGCCGGTGCAAAACTGGATCCGAACATTGCTAAGACTAGTCCGTAACGAGGCGCGGTCCCCATGGCCGCCACTCCCAGTTGCTTACCGCAAACAACCCATACCATAAATCCTAGTCGCACCCAAACGCGCCCGCGCGCACCACCTCTCCAAGCGGCCGTTTAGCCAATCATGGCCAAATCAGCAAGTGGAATAAAAGCGTGGTGGGGCCATAACCTACTGGAATATCCTAGTCCACTAGATATCAGAAACTCCCGAACTGTGTGGATAAAACTCATAAGATAAATAAACCCTAAGCTAGATATACCCGGAACGGTCTCGGACGGTTTCGGAGTCTAGCCTACCTGTGACACGGCGTGTGTCACAGCACGAACCTATAGATCAGTCAGCAGTCCAGTGTTGGCCTAGGAGTCTGTCATAGGGGCCTGACCGGGACTCCCAGTCAGGGCTGCCTATACAGATTTCAGCAGGGCTTGCTAGTGGACCGCGATGAGGATGATTCCACCAGTGACTCCGACATTGAGTGAAATCGAGATCGGCTGGTACATCAAGTGTTGTTCGCTGACCCCTTGGACTTCTTTAATGTGGTCCAGGGTCAGCCGGCTTTCTGTTTTGAAATATAATGCACCTAGAATTTGCGGTTGCTCTGGTTTTGTGCTTTAGATATCTCTTTGGGATTTCGGTTTTGAGATGTAGCTTGCCTAGGAATTATTTTGTATAACACTTATGAAATAAAGTCTTAAATATTATCTTCGACTGATAGCGAATTTTCGGCGTAGCCGGAGGCGGGGGGTTGTGTATATCACCCCGTCGTATATCGGACCGTGCGATTTTCGGAGCGTTGCCCGAACGACGGGTGGGGGGCTACCATTCCTGCGTACTGTTCCCCTCCCCTCGCCCCCTTTACGGCGCCGGCGCGCTCGCGCCCCAATTTAATCCGTGCGCCACGCCGTTGGCGGCACCCCAAAAATTCAGGCGCCACGCCAGCGCCGTGGCGCGCCACCACGCTGACAAAAACTGCGCGCCACGCCACGGCCAACGCCAAAAACCCATAGCGCATGCTTGTTCCAAATGTTCGCCGATCAACGAACATGATCGTTGATCTGTTCACTTTCATCAACTAGAGCCCTAGGCGAGCAAAAATGACCCAAATGAACATTTAAAAAGTTCATGAACATGTTCGCGATCATGTTCGCGATCATGATCGCGAACTTTGCTCGCGAACATGTTCGCGAACATATTCGCGAACTTGTTCGTGATCGCGTGATTTTCGTGCCTTGAGGCGTCTCGAACACTCACAAATTGCTGTGAAGCAGCATTTCTAAGTGGGGGTGCCACACGGAGTTCTACAGTTCTTGGGAACCGCTGCAACGCATTGTCGCCATATCGATACCCATATTTAAATTTCTGCTGAATATATCAGCTGGACTGTATATTCGGTAAGTCAGATAATCAGAATAGATCACCGGTGAGAATACTCAGTCTTCCCGTTATATGTTCGGGGTCTAGGGTTCCGGGACCGGTGACAGTCATACACCCTAACTATAGGAATGACAGTCGGGGCGTCACTTCCAGCACACCACCTGTGACTGGCAAACTAGGTGGTCACGGAACTGAAACAAACACCTACTCAGCTTCGGTGGAAATAAGCGTCCTACAGGAGAACCTGTCCTTTCTGGCAGGGTAACTCCTGAAACTAGCAGCCAGTGAGGCATACTGCATAATACAGATACAGTTAACCCTAAATTAAGCCCATCTTGGGGCAACCTGGACCAACAGCATCACAATCTGAAGGCAGGCTAATCCAATCTCGTCAACTCTAGCCACGTCGAGAGTGCCCGGGAGAGCCGGTGCCACTGTTACAGCGCCCAGGAGAGCTGGTACCACTGTTTGACAAATCATGCGTAGAGCAAAATGAGAAAGTTGAGGATGTGCCGATGTCGCCATGCATAGTCAGTTGTACCGGGTGCAACCAGTCGGGTCCGGTGCTGGATTGAAGAAGAAGGTTCATCCCCGGTCCCCCGCCCCAGGCGGGTGGCACGTAGACCGGCGATGGCGGAGCACCACCCGGCGAGGGCGGCACGATAACAATCGGAGCCGCTACGGGCGGCTGCGAGGGACCCGGGTACCACGTCCAAAGGGTGCCGAGGTAACCGCCATGATCGTTGGGGTACCACCCCTCCGGGCGCCAATAGAGCGCCGGCGGGACGGTTGTGGGCGTCAGCACACCAGCACCACCGACCTCGTCGCCGGTGTGTTCCGGTGCCGCTGACGAATCTTGCGCGGAGCGATCTCGTGAAGGCATTGCAGTTGCACAAACGACAAGCAGCAAGCAGACTGCGAGAGATGTGAGGGCGGAGAACCCAAAACCCATCGGCGGTCGCATCCCAAGGTCCGCCGTGGTGGCGGAAGACACTCGTCGTCATCCTCGGAGTCGTCTGCCGCCACTAAACCCGAGTCCACGGGCGCAACGGTCCCCATGCTGTGCATCGCAAGGGTCGGCTCCGGTCCCGTGAGGTCCAAGTTTACCGCGAACTTGCCCATGAAGGACATGTGCGGCTCGTGCGCGTGCAACGCGCTGACGGGGTACATCTCCTCGTCGGACACCACCGACTGCGGAGCGGAGGGCGGTGCTGGCGGCGGTGGTACGACCAGAGCGTCGGCATGGACCTCGTCATGGACCTTGAAGTTGTTGATGTTCATAGCACCACCAACCGCGCAAACCCCGAAGCGGGTGTCAGCGGGCTGGCGGCACTCCAGATACTCGTCGATGGTGTCGGGCACCCGCTCCTCGGCGACAGCGAAGGAGAAGGCGGAGACGGTGTCGTAGAGCTCCGGTTTGCCGTCTGCAATGTAGCAGACGGCGTCGAAACGAGCGGCGTCGTTGTTGTCCATGGCGTTCTGGAACAGCGTGGCAAAGACGTCGTTCCCGCTGTCCGCAACGCTGAAGCCGTGTGCGCCAACATGTTCGCGTGGCCCGCCGTTCGGGCAGTCCCGATGCCAATGTTTCTCCGCCGTAGCGGAGCATGTCGGGTTCCCGCACAAAGGAACGAACGTACCGGTGGCTGGGTTTGTGGAAAGCCACCTTCCCCGAAGGTTTCCCACGGAAGGTCTGCGGGAAGTTGCCGTGCTCGGGAAGGGGCTTCGCTGCGAAGCGGACTCCGTCACCATGCCCACCTCGTCCGATGGCGTTCTTCTTGTCGTTGCGGGGCGTGAAGCCCTTCGTGTCGTCGATACGGTTGTGAAGGGCCTTGATCTCTTTCTTCATGTCGAAGAAGAGCTGGTCGCGGAGCTCGCTGAAGATGGTTTTGAAGTCCTCGTCGTCGCTCTGTCCAGTCAGGGTGAGGGCGGAGAACGTGCGCGCAGCAGGCGGGACGTGCGAGTCCGTCCCGTTTTGTGCGTAGCACTCACGGGTCCATTGCTGAATGGTGGCAAGGGACTCCGCCGCGCGTTGGTCGTGCAGCAAAAGCCGGTTGACAACCGGGGCATAGAAAACCGGGTCGAGGGACTTGATGAACAGGGACTTGACCTCCATGTCGTCGAGGGTGCTCTTCCGTCGGGCGGACCGGAGAGCGGCGTTGAAGGCGGCGATAGTCCGCGACGGGTCGAACTGGGTGATCTTGATGGCCAGAAGTTCTGCGGTGCCCTGAAAGGGTCCGCCGGAATCCAGAAGCATCCTGGCGATCTCCAGCAACACCCGTTTCCCATCAAACGGGTGTGTCTCCGCCGAAGACTCCATCCAGTCCGCCGCGGGCGACACCGGAGCGATGATGAACTCCAGTGTCGAAAATAGCAGCTTGTTCGCCTCGGCGCCGGAACGGGCAGCGTGGCATCCTCCAGGTCGAACAGAGAAGAAGAAAACGCGGACTCCTCAGTGACGAAAATGTCCCGTAGCGCCAGAACCAGACGGGCGAAAACGGAGCTGACCTTCGATTCCGTACCATCAAAACGTCCATGTTTGTCGTCGTACACCTTCTTGATGACGAGCTTGGCGGCGCGCTCGTCGAAGGACTCCTTCGCCAGACGTTTGACCGCGTCGAGGAACAGTGCCCCTGCCGATTGGGCAGCCGGCGCAGCCGCAACCGTAGGAGTGGCTGGTGTAGTCGCATGCCTGGCTGCGGCATCGTCGAAAATGGCAACTAGTGAGCGGCGTGCGGCCGCAGTGTGCGATCTCGTAGAAGTACCCATGATGAAGTGACTATATATAGAGACAGGGTGAGGTGGATAATGCGAGGCGAGGCTAACGGTGTGGGCGACGGCTTGCGAGTTGCGGCGGATCGTCGAGGATAAATCGGGGAAACAGCAAATTGTACGCGGTCGTGTGGGACGAAAGGACGTGATCAATGTCGGACGGTGTACTAGTGACCAGAAACAACAAAATCCAGCCCAACGATACTGCACGGAAACCAAGCTGCCATAACGCGCACCCCAATCATGTCCAATCAACCGCGCGTCCGTAACTGAGCCATACCGCCCATACCGAAAACCTCTCTAACGCGGGTCCCTCACCCCATCTCAAGCGTCGGTGTTTAGCCAATCATGGCCAAAGTCGCAGTGTAAAATTAAGCGTGCGTGGTACCAAACCTGCTGAATATATCAGCTAGACTGTATATTCGGTGTGATAGAGATAATCAGAATAGATCACCGGTGAGAATACTCAGTCTTCCCGTTATATGTTCGGGGTCTAGGGTTCCGGGACCGGTGACAGTCATACACCCTAACTATAGGAATGACAGTCGGGGCGTCACTTCCAGCGATTTCTTCTACTATTGGCACAAGCGAAGGGTCATGGCGTCAATCCCTGGACCGGCAGCAGAGCAGCCTGCAGAGCGGTCCCTACCGATTGTGGTAGCGCAGGTAGAACCAGATACTGGAATACAGTATCCCGGTTCACGGATATCAGACAATCCTGGAACCAATATAGATAAACTCTCATAAGAAATAAACCCTAAGCTAGATATACCCGGAACGGTCACGGAGTCGGAACGGTCTCGAGTCTAGCTACCCGTGACACTCGGCGTGTCACAGCACAGGCTTACGGATCAGTCACGGTCCAGTGTTGGCTACCTAGGAATCTGTCATAGGGGCCTGCACCGGGACTCCCGGTCAGGGCTGCCTATACAGATTTCAGCACACCACCCCAGCACTGTGGGTGGTGACTGACAGGTAAGTCAGAGAAGTTAAGATAAGTTAGGGCAGGAGCTAGGGTGACAGGCCTAACTGTTAATCAAACTGTGCAATTCTGAAACACAAATTTGAACCCTCTAGCTAGCACAAGTGTAGAAACCTACGGGCAAGGAGCTTCCGCTAAACAACTGAAAGGCACTGTGTCAGCAAACCAGATTTAAAGATTGTAGTTGTCAAAATAGAAAGCTTAATGCCTATTACCCGCAGCTTAAGGTGGCTTAAGCCACCTTAACTTGAGGGCTCATGGGGGCTTCTTCGGAGGTGCTTTCAAAATTTGGAGACCTGTGTCGTCAAGATCTTGAGCTGCTCTTTCTGCAGTGTCTTATCAAAAGTTTGATCTGAGTTCATCTTGACCCTCAAAATCTCGGTTGAAGTAGGGTGGGTATTTCCCAATTTTCCTTAAGATGGCTTAAGCCACCTTAAGCAAATTAGCTCACCGGGGGCTTCCTCTAAGACGCTTTCAAAATTTGGAGACCCATGTTGTCAAGATCTCGAGCTGCTCTTTCTGCAGTGTCTTGCCAAAAGTTTGATCCGAGGTCATCTTGACCCTCAAAATCTCGGTTGAAGTAGCATGGGTATGCAAAAACCGGGAAAAATCGCTCAAAATTTACTAAATGTTGCACCCTCTTGGATACTTCCCAAAATTGCTCACCGGGAACTTGGGCTCGCCTAATAGTGCACATAGTGTCTAAAAGAAGACAATGTCGCCGTCATTTTGAGCTAAAAAAATCTAGCTTCCGGTACCGATAGCTCCAGTTATAATTGAAATCGTTAAGGTGGCTTAAGCCACCCTAAATCGCTGTTAGGGTGGCTTAAGCCACCCGAAGGGTAATAGCCATTAAAACCAAATTGAAGACCATGTTGAGGTCAAAGTACATCTCAGCACACCAGAGTGGTGCACTGCCAGTGCCATAATAAAAGCTACTCAGGGCCAAAGCCCAGAGGGGTACCGTCACCACAATGTCCACGGTAGTAGTTTGCAGCACTGCTCTCCAGTGGGTCAGGCGGCCGGTGAACCACCGTCGCAGCACCCAGGGAGTGCAGTACTGCATCCAGAGTGACGGGGTCCAGCTCGGATATACCAGGGTAGATGCATAAATCCCCCCTGCACAGCACAGGCTGCGGTGCAGCCCGACCCGATACCTGCACAGAGTCGATGTCATTGGCCGCCGTGTAGGCGGCAGCTCCCACACCCATGATCGAGATGAAAAGGATAAGGGAGAGAAAGTAAGGAAACCCCCACGGGCCCGCATGTGCGGGGAAGCCCCATGGCGGCTTGCCACATCCGTAGGTGCGGGAAGCACCACCAGACTCAGGCACGTGGGCTGCGGGCTCTGACGCATGATTGGCCGAGATGGCCGGAGCCCGCGGCTTGACGGCGAAGCTGCCGTCTGCAAAATCCTCGTAGTCGTCGGTGTCGTAGCCGGTCAAGTCAACCGGCGCAACCGCGGCGTGGTTGACAGTTTCCACAACCCCCGCGAATTCACCGCCTGACTTCTCCGTGGTGGTCACCCGCGTCGATTGAAGGGACACGGGCGGGCCGTAGCCGTAGAGCTCCAGGAGCTCTTTCTCATTCTCCAAGACATGCATAGCAGGGGCCGGCATGTCGATCCACGGCCACGACCCATTCATTTTTGTGAAAGTCGGGTGGTTTCCTCAAGAGGCCGCTGTCGCTGACCCCATCAGCCAGACCGTATTTCTACGTACCGACTTGCCATGGGCCACGAAGGATTCTGTTATCCGAGCTGAAGAAATTGAGTCCCAGGTTTGCATCGTGCCAATACCGTGGCTGCCTAAGCGGTTAGCAATCACACCCTCGAACCGCCGCCGACTGCCTATGGGAATCAGAGAGAAGCCCGGTATATTGGCGGTGGTTCTGGACCGGACCGTTGACTTTGTTGGTGAAGTTGCTGACGATGAAGACAATCACGCCGCTTGAAGCATGGACCTCGAGCGTACCCACGCTGGACCCGTCGTGGACCCGCCCTGGACCCGCACTGGACCCGCTTTGGACCTATCGGGGATGATATTACTAGTATGCTAGCAACCGTTTCTTACCGACAAAACTTGTAACATATGTACAGTGTAAATATTTTTACGGGTCCGTGCGGGGTCCATGCGAGGTCCACGCATCACCTTCCCCGTGCGGTATATTTGTCACATGGACTCCACTTAATAACCGCATGGACCTGCCGAATAATCGTATGGACCCACAAAATAATAATCACCACGCAGCCCATGTCGGGTGCGCCACCCCACGGGTCCATGCGAGGTCCACACATCACCTTCCCCGTGCACCCTATCTCGGGTGCGCCACCCCACGTGTCCATGCGAGGTCCATCCACGCATCGCCTTCCCCGTGCAGTCCACCTCGGGTGCTCCACCCACTGGTCCATGCGGGGTCCATGCGAGGTCCACGCATCGCCTTCACCACGCAACCCATGCCGGGTGCGCCACCCCACGGGTCCATGCGAGGTCCACACATCGCCTTCTTCGCGCAGTCTATCTCGGGTGCGCCACCCTACGGGTCCATGCGAGGTCCACGCATCGCCTTCCCCGTGCAGTCCATCTTGGGTGCGCCCCCCACTGGTCCATGCGGGGTCCATGCGGGGTCCACGCATCGCCTTCACCACGCAACCCATGCTGGGTGCGCCACACCACGCACTACGAAGAATCGAACCCTTACTTTCGGTTACTGTCGCTTACTTTTGGTTATAGATGGTTATCGTTTGGTTACTTTTCGCTTATAAATGCCCACAGTGAATATATAAAAGATGGTAGTTGATTATTGGCCCTGAGAGTTATACGCCAGGTATAAATAAGGAAAAGTAACCAAACGGAGGTAGGAGGAAGCTTCCTACATGTTACGTGGGTAATATATGCCAGGGATGCGAACCTATAGAAACTAAGTAAAAGTAAGGATTATATATGAACGGAGGCTTGTGATTGGCTCTAAAAGTAAGGATACGCACACGTGTAAGCAAGGAGCACCAGGGGGCATTTATAATTAATACATGTGCTAGCGCGCTAATTAATACATGTGCTAGCGCGCAATTGGCTTGAAATTTGAGCAAATGGGAGGCAAGGGGGAGGAGAAGGGGGGAGGGGGAAAGAGGGGAAGGAAGGGAAAGGATGGGGGGAAGGCTA
>LGRX02000803.1:0-25736 GCA_001247695.2 Cymbomonas tetramitiformis
CCCTTTGTGCGCATCTTTTATTTCTGGAAAAGCGCTGCTGTTGTGACTGCCCAACTGTGCGCCCAATGTTGCTGAGAATGCCCAAGTCGTGTTGCTGCTGTGACTGCCCAACTGTGCGCATCTTTTATTTCTGGAAAAGCGCTGCTGCTGTGAATGCCCTATGTGCGCATCTTTTATTTCTGGAAAAGCGCTGCTGCTGTTAATGCCCAAGTCGTGTTGCTGCTGTGAATGCCCAATTGTTATCTTCTTGGTGGCGTTTGTGATATCTAGAATGGGCGATCAATCTCCGCCCGATCGTTTCGTACAACCCTTACTTCCGGATCTCAACGCTGCCTTATCCGACGCTTCGATGTCGCCATCCCCTGGCTATGCCCCTCGCCGTAATGCTATCACGTCCCCCATCCCTTTTGCTCTATCGCCAACTACGCCTTCTAAGCGAAGCCCCGCCTTAGGGTCCGGAATGCAAGGCGTGAAGAGACGGGGTAGGCCGCCGTCGAAAACCACGCCACGTACCCGCCGGCGTTTAAACGTCGCGACCCACTATGGGAGGCTCTCGACGGGAGCACTTGATCCTCAACCCCACACCGGGGTTTCTCCAGTCAATTTGTTTCAAGCCTTTGGAGACGTGAAAGCGACCGCCATGAATCTTAACGACACGGATGTCGAAGATCTGCCGCATGTTGTCAGTGATAAGCTGCATGAATCTGTGGACAAGGCTAGCGAGGGCAACGTCGAGCCGAAAAACCGAACCTATTTACGCTTTTTACGACCTCCAGACGCGGGTGACCGTCCTGGAAAATGTAAGACTTCCAACACCGGCAAGTCGCGCGATCAAGAAAAAGAACGGGCAGCCTCGGGTATCGCGAGTGAAGGATTGGAACTAAGCGACTTGGACGTAGTGAAAGCCCTACGAAAGGCCGGTTTGCCGGGTGGCGTACGCGTTGGGGAGTATCACTCGGAAATGAGTTCGGCTGAGAAAACTGAGCATGTCGACCGCTATTTTGAGGGCCTGGAATCAATTCCTAATTTGATACATACCTGTCCGAACTGTTTGGAACGAGGTTGTGAGCATGGACTCCCTCATCCGGTGACCAACTTCTGCGAGTCTTGTCAACAATACCCTTCTTTCATGTGCCCGGAGAACGGGTTGGATTTGGATATGAGGATGCCCGCGCATAATGCAACTGCCTGGCAAATCGAGTGGCATCGTTTACGGACCACATGGGGGACCTTGACTTCGACTGAAGAAGCTTTGATAAGCCCTATTATAACCATCACCTCGGTGTTCCAACTATCTGGCGGGCAGTTGGGATATTCTGGCTCGTGCATAAACTTTGTGAACGACATTTCACACGTGGCAAAGCAATTGCCCCGAGCGCCAAAAGACACGGGAATCGTTGTGTATAAAGTCCAGGGGAAGAATGACACCTTCAAGTTGATGAGGGTGCGGAGAAATGCGGTACGAGAGTATCATGCGTTCTTTTGTACTTACCACTCATACTTCGAATCTGGCATCCTTGATCCATGGCGTCCTGGAGGATATCTCGTCCCCCCATTTCGTTTAGAGGATTTCGACGAGGAGACGTGGAGTGCATTACCCGAGGACGGGGTTCCTGAAGGACTTGATGTACGTGAATACGTCGAGGGCGGTAGTGATGCTTACGAGGAGGAGCAAGTTGTCGAGGACCATGAAACATCCGATGATCTTAAAGGTGACGCGAATGTGGAAAAAGAGCGGGGCACGAACGTCAATTCAAGAGTGATGCGAGCATGGCTTCGGGATGGGATCGGAGTGCTCGCACGGGCGGTAATAAGAGCATTTTCTATTGATATTATCGGTATTGATATTGATTTGGACATGGACGTTGAGCGAGTCATCGGTATGTTGCACGGCAAGGAGAATGCTGCACAGAGTCGTTATGACTCTATCACGGTGGGGGAGCTTGGCAAGCACCTAAGTTCGGAGCCCTTAAATATCGGAGAGGCAGAAATCAACAAGGTGCGACTCAAAGTCATTTTTCTTGCTATTTTTTTCGGTCGTGGTTGGGAATGAAACATGCCATGTTTGACAGATTATGTTGATGGAGGAGCTCGTCGATATCGTCAAGACATTCGACGTCGAGTTTCATGATAGTGGGCTTCCGCACAACATCACCTCTAGCATCGTCGAGCCTATGCAAGAGGCTGTGGATGACTTGAACGAGCTGCTAGGAGATGATCGCGTTGGGGAGGAACCATCATTGGGCCGAGGAACGAAAAATAATCCCTTCACGATGCCCACTCATGGCAAACAACCGATTGCAGAGTAGCGCTTCCCCGGATATATCACACTAGCATTCCCGACGTTGTTTCCTCTTGGAAACTTAGGTGATTTCCACGAGGCTCGTAAGTCATCATTGACATGGTCTCAGTGGTCGCGACATTTGCAACACTTCTACGATGGCAGATTTGCACAGCATTCCCGATTTCCTTATTTCACTTTGAACACCCACGAGAGGGAGGTGGCGAACAAGAAAGCTGGGCTTTTCGCAGGACAGAATGCGAATATGACCGTGGGGCAATTACGTGCGATGTCAAAGAAGAATAAGGAAGTTGTATTTTCGAATCTCACAAAATTTGGCGCTTCCCTACGCAACACACCTGGCTTCTATGGTAAGCGGCGCAAAGAGTTAATGGCGATGGCGGATCAAGTGGGTGATATGAACGTGTTCGCCACCAACTCGCACGCGGACACATTTTGCCCATATCTGCACCGCTTCATCAAGCGTCATGTGGGCATTGAAGATGGCTCCGAGCGGGACCCCGAAGCGCCGGATTTAAGTGAGAGTCAGCGGCACTCTCGGCGTGTCGAGAACGTGAAGCATTTCCCTCACTTGGGCGCCCAATTCTTTCACTACAAAACCGAGCTATTCATCGAGCATATTTGCCGGGGCACACTCGGTGTGCAGGCGTATTGGGTTCGATATGAGTGGCAAAGCCGTGGATCTACGCACGCGCACTACTTCTTATGGCTGGAGGGTGCCCCAGATCTGGAGTTCTTGGATAAGATGGTGCATGATACCGTCTTTGAAAAGTATGGAAATACAGAAGTTGATTTGAGTGAAGCAGAAATGGAAGAGATCGCCGACATCCTTAACACAAAATCTTCTTTGGTGATGCGACAAGAGGAAAGCGTGGAAGGGGTGGATGACGACATGACCCGTGAAATGCGAGATGCGTGTGAGTGGTGGGGACACCGTTGCTCCAGGCTGAATGAGGCATGGTGCGATGTGGAGAATCGGCCTGTTATCAACACGCCTTATCACCCGTCAACACGGATGCATACGCCAATGATGTGCGCATCATGCGAAGCTGGTGGAACGTCGTTGTCCGAGGAGATTTTGATGGATCGGGTAGCGCTAAAGAATAAGGTCAACCGACATACCGCGTGCAATCCGAACTATTGCCTTCGTCGTGACAAAAATGGTACATGGTTTTGCCGCTTCCATTTTCCCCAAAAGCCCGAGGTCCCCAATATCGTGCACTTGCGTTGCAAAGCCGTAAGCGGCGGTATCCGATGGGAGCTGTATTTGCATATGAATGATCCTCTCATGAACACCGTGAATGTTGAGCAATCCGCCTCCCAAAGGGCCAACGTGGATTTCAAGCCGCTGATCGATCATTTCTCCGCCATCGAATACGCTACCAAGTATGCCACCAAGGCTGAGAAGGGCAGTGTCGACTTCGATTCTTTGTTGGCCCGCACCATGGATAATACGTCTCGTGCACCGGAAACTGTATTTGATGATGCCGATAATGCAAAGAGATTGTTTGCACGTTTCTTGATTCAGCAAATTGGAGGGAGGAATTGGAGCTCCCAAGAGGTAGCACATGTCAACATGGGTATTCGCACGGTGATCGCGTCTCACGACTTCGTGCACGTCTCTTTTGGGACCAAGTACGCCAAGGTGAGGGAGGATATCAACAAGGATACAGCACCGGATGAACGCGCTACCGAAGATAGTAATTGGGATCTATATCTTAAGAGGTTGGAGACTGTGCTGGCGAATGGAGTGGCAGGCGGGTTACCCGTAGCGGAGGTTGTCGAAGAAATCTCGTCTGACTCCTTTGCCGCCTTCTATCGGAAATGGAGGCATTGCAGTACCGGGCGCAAAGGTGGACGGATGTTGATCAAGCGTGAGCGACCCACTGTGCTTTTGGTGAGTCCACGATTGCCGAGTTTTTGCAACGCAGCAGGCGATGCTCGTCGACCGGATTACTGCAAGTTCCAATTGATGACACATATGGCATTTTTGGACGGGGAAGCTTTCGAGCAGTACGTGTACACTGTGCATGATGGAGATTTCGAGGCGGCGTATGAATCATTCGTGTCTGACCCGGAAGCCGCAACCGGTATGGTGGGCGTAACGGCGCCGCGATGTTGTCGAGATGATTTCAGAGACATCCCTTTCGAGGAAGACGGGGAGGAGATCCCTTATGAAGTCCCTCATAACTTCGACGATGCGCACGTCGTGTATCAGGTATATATCCCACAAAAAATCGAATGATATTGGGGCGCATACTTACATTTCAGCTCGCATTGCGATCATTAAATTGTGTAATTTGTGTTCGATCCCCGTAATGCAGGTGAATCCGCACTTCAAGGAGTTCACAAGCAGAGATGGCGGGGATGCTACCGCTACTATTGATTGGGCGGCTCGCTCTAGAGAAATCTACACCCAAGAACAAATCGAAAGTGCGGATCGATGGCAACGGAGGCAAGCGGTGGATGCGGTGCGTCCAGAAGCGGCGAGAGTGGACATCACACAACTGAACCAAGGACAATCTTTCGTGTTACGCGCGGTATTGGAGCATGCCAATCTACAAGTTACTGAGGGCACACGTGCCAAACCTTTCCTTGCGATCGTTAATGGCACGGCGGGCTCAGGAAAGACTTGGTTGATACGAGCGCTGAAACAAGAGCTAGGCGATGCATGCGAAGTGTTGGCGCCTACGGGCGTGGCCGCTGATAACATCGGGGGCGCGACTTACCACTCCAAGATCCCCGTGCCGCGCGCGAAGGTAGATCGTGAAGACATCCATGTGTCCGGACCTCGCCTGAAGCAGTTCGTTGCGGATTTCGTCGGGAAAAAATGGATTATCATCGACGAAATGAGCATGCTTGGTCGTCGCTCACTCGGGCACATTGATGAGTTGCTTAAACAACTCATGGGGAACGACGAGTGGTTTGGTGGGATGAATATTATTTTGGTGGGAGATCACGGGCAATTACCGCCCGTGAATGACTGTCGTGTTTTTTATGAGGCTGGAGTACGCTATCGTGGGCGCCATCTACAAAAGGCCCCTAAGTGGGCTTTGCGTGGGGTGGAAGCGTATGAGCACATGCACGCGGAGGGCCATGTTTTCTTTCTGGAGAAGGTGGAGCGCATCGATACCGTTGGCTTGGATGATGTTGGGATCGAACAATGTGAATGGTTTCGAGCGTTTCAATTGCGTGTGCGCGATGGAGTCGCTACCCATGATGACTATAGCCGGTTGAAGGCACTCATGTTTGCGAACGGCGCAACGGAGGCGACGATCAACCATGATTCCGATGTGTATCGCTTGGTGACCACGCGCGCTGCTAGGGATGAGAAAAATGCTGAGGCCTTGAAGAGGCATATCAATTGCGGCGCTCCCTTCATTAACATTCAAAGCCTCAACAGTAGCAAGGTTGCGGAGGAAGCGGATGAGGAGGATATGCGGCTTCCCCACGATCTCCCCATGTGTATCGGCGCGCGTATGATGATCACCTGGAACCTTTGCATCGCTCATAATTTGGTCAATGACACTGTGGGATTGGTTCATGATATCATTTGCAACGCTCAAGGGCTTGCGGTGGCGGTGCTTTTATTGGTGAAGAAACGGACTCCGTCTCAAGATGGGTACTCGGGGCCTTCTTTCTTGGAGCGTGTAGAAGGTGTCGACATGGATAAGTATGCCGTCGTCGCCATCGGCCGGAAGGTTTCTCAGATTTATGATGGCGGTGCCATGCATGAGCGACAACAATTCCCATTAATGTTGGCTTGGGCTGTGACCATTCACAAAGCACAAGGGTTGACGCTCAATCGTGTAGTGATCGATGCTGGTGATGATGAGCGAAGCGTTGGGTTATTATTTGTTGCCCTCACTCGAGTTCGCCGACCTACTCACCTTGCCTTTCACCCATTTCCTGATGAATGCCGTATCACGACGACGATATCAAGGAAACCTGCCCTCGCAAAGCGCACACAACACGAGATTCGTCTACGGCACATGTCAGTGCGCACCGCGCGGAGGTTGTCACATATCAGCCCACCATCCACGGCTTTCATTCTGCCAGTCGACGTGACGCTAATCACCGAACCTTGTCATCCGGCACCACCAAAGGTATAAACGATATTGCCCACTCTCTTGAAGCTCATCGTTAAAATTTGGCTCCGATAATTTGTGGCCTTTGGGAGCTCTATATATTTCTAACCCTATCCGTCTAACCATATAGGCCGCAACGACCAAAATTAGGTCTAAGCAAGCGAAGAAGACGCGAGTTGCCACGACGACGCGGCCGCCACCCGATCTTACGGGCATTGATGGTCAATTACATGTTTTGCACCACACCTTCAAAAATATATTGGGTGATGGTAACTGTTTATTCTACGCGGTGGCTTTTGCGGCGGGCTTGACCGATAGAGGAGACGATGTCCAGAAAGCAAGCTTTTTGCGGCGTGCCGCCGCAGGCATCTTATCGTCCGCCATTGGCCAAGTTTGGCGAATCGCGCCGGGAATGCAGGATACTATGGAAGAGTGGAGTGATCTTGTGGCCCGAGTTCAAAATGACCAACCCAATGCCACAGGGGTTTACACTTACGGCGGTGATTATACTACTATACGCCTTCCTTGTATTTCGAGTCTATATATGCATCTCTCTTTTTGCTAGCACCACTCCGTGTTTGATTTTTTTGTGCCGATCGCAGGGGACTTCGCCATAAAGGCTTTGGCCGTTCATTTCAAACGGGATATATATTGCTTGCAACCAACCACTTATGCCCCGGATGGCACCGTCCAACAGCGCTCAGATACCAAACTTTTTCATGCCGATCCGAATCATCTTCCCGTTTTCTCCATGCACACCACACGAGATGGGAGACAAATACCGCATCATAATGCGTACGCGCTTATTCCTTTCGACATTGCCAGGCAGACATTGTCAACTATAATGGCCGATCGCATGGATTCCTCGAAGCCGATATTGATTTCTCACAATGGCAGGATTGATAGGGGCGCCCATTACAGCAGCTCGTATATTTCTAGATAGTAGCAATGCGACATGATTCGTATATTATAGAATATAATTTGGATAGCCGTCCTGAGAATATCGGTGCAAGCCCCCAATAATTCTAGAATATTCTTGGTTGTAACACCTTGTAATAGAACATTTCTACTTGTAAATCTGAGCATTACGTATTGTGGGGTATTCAACTTCATACATCTGTGCGCATTTCAATAAGTAAACCCACCATTCCATGCGTGGGCCCTCGCGAGGGGGGCTCCAACCTCCGGTCTGGATATATTATAATTATTCAGAGTGATATGAAGTGACCTGGAATGATTGATAATGAAACTGTGCTAGTCGGCAGATTCTATGATGTGACAGATCGAGTTCTCATGAAGTCGACATCGAGTTGTGTTCGAAGCTCGAGATCGGAGACCATGGCATAAAGCAAGCCGAGAGGCTCAATGTGTCAGTTTGAAATTAGTTACTGTTAACAGCCACACCTGGTTGTTTGTAACTTCGACATTATTAAGAAAGATCCGATTCACATATTTGTATCAGGCTTACAGCTATACATATCTGCAGGCTTGAACTAGGTTCCCTGTATTGTTAAATAGACATAGAAGCTCTTACAGAGCACCCCCGAACAACTGGTATCAGCGTGGTTGCGTTAGACGCGACCTGTTGTGCCGACTGCGACTTCGGAAGTAAAATTTATCGGCACACGACCCTCCGCGAGGCCTTTCCGTGAGTTCCTACGGGAAATTTGAAGACAACGACGTAAAACGCGCGTATTTTGCGTCTGCCTTTCGTCAGGGCTGTGAATCGACTGAAATATATCATACACTGTCCTTGAATTCATATACCGCACGTCAAGTGCGATAGTAATTTGTCTTGCAGGTGCCTTTCCGCGAGATTTGCCCTTTGTTCGACCAAATCGGCGTCAATCGGCAGACATCTATCGCCCGTACAGTGTGACTTCACTGCCGTTTGCGTGCGTTCACTCACAGAGCGATCATGGACCTTCGACATGGAATTCCGCCGCACACGGCTGTGGCGACTTCCACGGGGCAATCGCCGTTCCTTCAGGCGACGAATTGCTCAGAATCACTCGACCCCAGAAGTGTTTCGCACTCCTTTCCGCGGTCGGCTGCGCACACACAACCTGGGCTCTCGTATGTCGGCTCGACGCAGCAGCCTGTTGACAATTCTGCGTACGAAAATTTGCGTGAACGGCTCCAACGTGACTTTATGACGGCGCCGCCGCAGCTTCCGCGAGATTTTCAACAACAAATGTTTCTGCAACAACAGCAGTACAATCAGCAGCACCTACTACTGCCGCGTGCCTTGTGGCAGCACAACACTCCGTTGCCAGCAACTGCGTACGGTGCACCAATGGGGTACCCTTCTCCGGGTATGCTGTCTCCCCCGGTGCCGAATTTGCCAGTGTCCGGGCTTTCACCGTACCCAACGGCGTCAGTAGTACCGAATTGGGCCCTGTCCTGTCCTGTTCCAGTGACAGAAGCAGCTGTACAGCAACCTGCTGTGACACCCTTCGTGCACGTTCCCAGTGCAGGAATTACCCCCTCGGCAAGGGGGGGGGGAAGTTGTGCTAATACCAGTGAGCCCAGTATCACTGAGTATGTTGCCCAGTGAGCCAGTAGGGGTTATTCCGACACTGGAGACCCCTGTTCATACCCCTGTTTTCTCTCCGATTGCCACTAAGCTGCAGGAGTTAGAACAGATGAACATGGCAGCACTGGCAGCCCAATCCGTTTCTGTGACCTCTTGCCCAATAATGGGGGATAGGGTCCCCACATCGACCCTTTCCGCCGGAGGCTATGGCCAAATTTCAATGTCATCGGTGTCTGGAGGTGCCACTGCTGTCACTTGCCCAACGGTGGGGGATAGGGTCCCCACGTCGACCCTTTCCGCCGGAGGCTCTGGCCAAACAACGTCATCGGTGTCTGGAGATACGGCTGCTACAACGTCATCGGTGTCCGGAAATACGGTCGCTAACGTCATCGGTGTCCGGAGATATCGGTCGCTACAACGCCATCGGTGTCTGGAAATACGGCTGTTACAACGCCATCGGTGTCTGGAAATACAGCTGTCACAACGTCATCGGTGTCTGGAGATACGACTGTTACAACGCCATCGGTGTCTGGAGATACAGCTGTCACCGCTTGCCCTACAGCGGGGGATAGGGTCCCCACGTCGACCCTTTCCGCCGGAGGCTCTGGCGAGATTTCCGCGAACACACGAACTGGCTCAGCGGCCAAGGCAGGTGTGGCCCCAGTCGCCCGAGCAAGCGCAGCCCCAGCGATTCGCGATCAGAATCCCTCACCTGTCCTGAGCGCCGGAGGTTATGGCGAGAACCCGACTCAGCCAGCGTCAGCTTTTCAACACGTGGATTTTGTATTGCCAAATTCCAGTGTCTCCGCAGAGGACTTTCCAGCACTGCCCCTTCCAGCGACACCGCGCCCAGCGATGGAAACCAGAAGGGATTTGGCCAGCCAGGAGTTGGTAGCTGCCCTGGAAAGAGTCGGACCGCAGCGGAGGGAAGGAGCGCGGTCTGTTCGAGCCTTGAGAGAATCAGCCAGTCTCCAGGCCTCAGAGCTTCCAGCTCAGCCAGCTCGACAAGCTCAGCCAGCTGAACAGCCCTCAGTTCCTCCAGGGGACAGGCAGAGATCGCCAGACCGAAGGAAGGATCCTCGGTCGCCAGAGCAAATAGCCCTGGACCGTGCGTACAGCCAGTGCGGGAAGGACCAGAAGGTCCGGGTGATTAGATGGATAGAGGGAGCCAGCACTGCGTGGAGCGACCACAGTGGGGACAGCGCGGAATCACAGGCGTCAGCACCCGTGAGGTTGCAGATAGTCGCACTGTCAGCTGGGGAAAAGAAGACCCTTACTCAGTGGTTCTACAATGAGCCGCGTACCCGGAGCGGGAAGATCCTTTGGCATCCGGCTTCCCCGCAGGAGTTGGCTGTACTACAGGCAGGAGTGACAGAGAGGGAATACAGGAGGGTCCTCAAGCACGGGACTCTGTTACACCAGGAAGGGCTACCAAAGAAACTCTTTGCAGGAGTAAACTTTGGCAGAGCACGTGTTAAGGAAAGAGGGGCGACTCCCACCCACAACACCTTCTCAGCACTCTCGGATCGCTTCACAGCACTCTCACCAGCCCCAGCAGAGGCCCAAAGGCAGCCATCAGTGCCGCAGTGGGAGGAATCACCCAGATGCAGATTGGCATACCCCCCAGGCTTCTCACCAAATCCTCGTTTCCCTCCCAGCAGCGACAGCAGCGGGTCCAGTGACTCCAGCGACTCATCAGTTTCCCCGGAGCGAGGTAGCTGCGGCAGCAGCAGGCGTAGAAGCAGAGGCAGCAGCAGCGGCAGCAGCAGGCAGCAACGGAAGCGGAAGAAGCAGTTGGCCAAGAAGAGGGCAGTCAAGGCAGCAAAAGGGAAGGCTGTAGAAGAAGAGCCCGCCTCTCGTGCATCAGTTCGGGAGCCTGAGCTGACAGAAAAGATGGCTGTCAGAACTTTGTTCAAGGACAAAGCGCTGCGAGATCAGGCCTTTGAGTGCCTCCCCGAGGAGCGTCAGAAGGCCGTCGCACTAGCAACAGCTCGAGGGGAAGTGGTGAGTTGGGAAGAGGAGGGCTGGGATGCTTTAATAGCAACCCAGAGGGAGGTTCTGAAGGGAAAGGGAGCCATCTGTGCAGTAGTGCCTTCGACTGAAGAGTCGGAATGGGTCTGGTACGACTGGACAAAGGCCCGGCATCCCTCACTGAGTCCCGACGAAGCGTGGCGGTTAGCAATAACCACCCGATCAGAGTCCGGAGGATCCCCGTCCAAGTCTGGCAATGATGAGGCATCAGGCTCAGCGTCATCGGCTAAGGCAGCCCCACCAAGCCACGAAGCCCTGAAAGAGTGGAGAGACCCACTGGTACCCATCACTGTAGAACAGGGTATCAGGGACTACGTGAGGCGCCACGACGCCGATGCCCAGACAGCGGTGGCCATAGCCAAACGGTACTCTACCCTAGCGATTAGCTATGGGCATGTCCAGAACCACAGAGTTCGGGAGTCACTGATCAGCCCAGTGATGCAGCTGGTAGGACCAAGATGGGATCAGGCTGTTCAGAGCGGCACGGATTGCAGCAGATGCGGTAGACTGCTGTTATCCCCAACTGGAGGAGTTAAGGTCGCCTCTGGGTTAGTATGGGACGTCATGCTGGGACCCAACAGAACGTGTGATCAAGTTCCACTCTGTCAAAATTGCACTCAGCCGCCTTGGTCTGGTGCATTAGCCCAACTGCCCAACATCCTAACTCCCAGTGCCACTCTACCACAGTCTCAACCACCTCAGCAGGCCCAGCCTCCACCTCCACCAGAGGAACCTGAGGAAGAACAGCCCTCGGACTATCCACCGCCCCGAAGACCAGCCGAGCAGGAGCAGGCAGAGAGGGATCAGCAGCGGGCAGACTATACCAAGCTGAAGGAATTGGAAGCTGAGGACAGATTGTTGCTTTCTCTACGGAAACTACGAGACCGCATCACCACGTACACATGCCCTACGGACAGTCCCAGCGGAGACAGACCATCTGGACATCTGTTAGCTCCCCTGAAGAAATTCATGAGAGAACTGCAAGATCACTTCAAGGAAGCACTGGTGAAGAGAGCGTTGACGAAGAAGAAGTCCTGCGACGATGAAGATCAGAAAGGGGCCACCATCACCACCGTCCCAGAAGAACTACGACTGATCATCAGGGACCGGGTGGAGGGGTCAGCGCAAGGAATTCTAAATCAAAAGGTGATGGCCAACCAGATGCAGAGCCAGGACGATTTAGTGGCCACGCTTGCGCGAGCGTGTGTTACTGACGCTCATCTGAGTATCCTACCCAATATGCTGTCGCGAGCTCGTCAAGCCTCTGGCAAGAACGCTGGAAGAAAGTAACGCCGCCACCTTCCATCACTCACTCATGGAGTCCTTCGACATGTTGGAAATGCTGCATAAACATGGGGTGACGGGACCAGTGAGTAGAGCAGCACTACCGGGAATATTCCTAAGTGGACTGACACCAGAACTGCATGCCAGAGTCCACAAGGAATTGGTTGGAAAGGTGGATTTTAACCAGAGCTCTGGGAAGGTTGGATGGGAGGCAGAACTACTGCGCAGATATGTAGAGCAAGCTACGATGGAGGAGCGCAAGGACCCTGCGCATATGAAGACTGCCCGCGATCAATCCCCCTTCCCTGTAGCTCCTTTGGCAGAATTCTGGGAGGAAGAAGCATCTCCCAATGAACGATGCTACGCCATGCCCACGACCACGACTCCAACGGAAGTGGAAGGCCGGCAGCTGCCAGGATCGTCAACCTACTCTGGCTGTCGAAAATGCAAGTCCAAGGAGCATCTGGCTCGCGACTGCCCACATCAACACCAGCCTCAGCAGAAAGCAGCATGGGTCAAATGTATCTGGGAGGAGGCCTTCGAGACCTTCGAGAACGCGGGAATAGACACTGGATCTGGCGGGATAGTGGAGCAGCAGCTGGCACTGGTAGCCCCGGAGCACATGGATTTTGCCGAGGGAGAGTCAACGAGGGCCGGTGCCTCTCCCGGACAACGCGGTTAGGCCCCCAGGCCAGCGAGGTAAGTACTCCGCACCTCGCTATGGCCAACAGGAGGGAGGCCGACTCTGGAAGGGAACCAGAGAGAGGCAGGCAAAGTCAGACCTACCGGTGGAACACTCACTTCAGAGAGGATCATCGGATGAGGCACGGACCAGGACCAGCGCAGCGAGCGGTGGAGAAAATGAGGCGGGCATTACGCTGGCTGAAGAGGTCACGGCCAATCACAGTGGTAGCACCAGGGAGAACTGAGCCAGCCGCCGCGCCAGCACAGGCATCTCAACCAACAGAGGTTCAGATCAGATTTCCTCTGTTCGGCAAAGGGAGTCAAGGAGCCCCTAGCACAAAGGGGGTGTATCAGCGCGCGTTGCAGCCCCCAGGAGTCAGAAGAGTGCGCTTTAGAGAGGAAGCAGCCCCGCGCCAGCTGGTCGGGAGAGCTCTGCGCCGACAACTGGATCGCACTAAGCAGCCAGTGCTATCACACGCTCAGCAACGGTTACGCGACGGGCACCGGTCAGCAGCTTGGAAAGCAGCACAGACAGTAACGCGCAGAAGGAAAGAAGTGGAAGTGCACGGGCACAGAGTCAGAGGTGCATTGGTGCAGATTCGAGAGCGTGTTAACCAGCTGAGGAAGATCACCCGAGCGCATCAGGAAGCAGAGGCAGCTCGACCCGCGCCATGGCCTGGTGATTCAGAACCGGAAGATCAGATCACTAGGCAGGCTCGCTGGCAAGCTAAGATAGCAGAAGCCGGCACGTACCATCTGCCGGAGGACAATTCAGAGGAGGAGCTGAATCCGCCTGAGAAGGAGCCAGGACTGCACAAACTGGCCAGCATCAGACCAGAGATAGGAGTGGATGCAGGGGCTGGACGCTGGGGAGAATGGTTGGATGCAGATGTACTGGCCGCTATGGACGCGAAGGGGCCCACTCTGCTGATTTTCTGGGCTTGGGTAGGAAGAGTACGAGTAAAAGTCCTGGTGGACTCTGGAGCTTCTTCTAGTTTCACTTCTGTGGAGGCCGCCAAGAAGTTTAAACTCCAGCCCAAGAAACACGAAACGCCGATGAAGGTGCAGATGGCAGATGGCACCGTGTACGACGCCAACTCTTGCGTCCGTCCGAAGCTCACAGCGGAGACACGTAAGGGCAGTTATGCCAAACAGGTTACACTACGTGTCATGCCATTAGCACTCGGAGTGGACATAGTGCTGGGCGGGGACTGGCTACGAGCACAGAAGAAGGTCACATTTGACTACGCCCAGTATGGCAGCGTGAAGTTCGGACATGGGTCGCAGAAAGTGGTCATCGCGGGTTGCAACCCTGGGTCATCATCTACAGGGTCTGGGCAGGCCATGGGACTGGTAGAGGCACAGCTTATCAGTACTAAGCAAGCCAGGAAGGACCTGCGAGCTTTGAAGAACAGCGGCGAGGAGGCGTACCTGATGTACCTGGCTCCAGATGGCACCTTTAAAATGGAGGCCACCGACGACCCCAACTCTCCCTTAGAGGCCTCAGCAGCCTTATCAGAGTCATCTTCATCATCATCATCGGAGGCAGAGGGTGACAACGCTAGGCAAAGGGGGGGGGAAATCACCTCTGACGAGGAAGGCTGCAGCAGCGACAGTACAGTAGCAAGCGTAGCCACCCTAATCTCCGACAGCAGTTCGTCTGAATCTGAACAAGATGCAACAGACCAGGAGGACTGGGCACAGGAGCAGGTGTGTGCTCTGCGACCAGCGACGTGCCCCACATCAGCGCAACCCGTTGTGCGAGACTGGGGACCTTACCCCACAAGGGCCAGATGGGAGGCGTTCCAGATGCTTCCACGAGAGCGCAGGGAGCAGGCTGCACAGCACCATGCGGAGGAATTGGAACCTGAGTGGGAAGAGGAGGCGTACTGTTTATGGAAAACAGGACAGGCACTGCGTCTGCGGCAGGAGCAGCGGAGGAGCAGAGGAGTGAACCACAGGAGATCGCGCAGAGTTAGCGAGCCAGTACTGGCAGCACCTATAGAAGCTGAGACAGGGCAAAGCAAAGATGGGTATAGCTGTTTCAGGAAAGAGGCACCAGCTGCTGCAGCGACACCTAGTGAAGAGCAGAGCAGCAGCGCGGATGGCAAGGTCAAGCAGCACGAAGGCGAAACCAAGAAGGCCAAGCCGGATGAGATGGACGCAGAGGTACCACAATGGATTCTGGACGAGCTGGTGAAGCTGAAGCAGCGATACCAGGACGTGGTGGGCATGGAGCTTCCCAATGGCGTCGTGGACCGCGACCACAAATCGCCGCTGCGCATGGACCCCGAGTACCGTGATGGCGCACGACACAAGAGGTGCTACAAGCTGTCCATGGAGGAGTTGCGACAACTTCGTGGACAGCTGGACGAGCTCTTGGCGAAGGGATACATCCGTCCCTCGTCTTCACCTTGGGGCAGTCCAGTCCTGATGGTGCCCAAGCCCTCCAACCCCAAGGAGCTGCGACTGGTGATCGACTATCGCCAGATCAACGAGATCACTGTGAAGGACCGTTACCCTCTCCCTGACGTACAGTCTCTCATTGACGACCTGCAGGGAGCGACCATCTTCTCCACCGCGGACGCTCTGTGGGGATTCTGGCAGGTGCCCATGGAGGAGGACGCAATCGAGAAGACGGCGATGACCACGCCGTTTGGAGCATACGAGTGGCTGGTCATGCCAATGGGGCTGTCCAATAGTCCTTCGTGTTGGCAGCGGATGATGCAGAAGTACTTGGGCCATCTACCGTTCGTCAGAGTTTTTGTGGACGACATCATGATCTTCTCGAACAACCCCGAGGAGAAAAAGAAAAAAAGAAAAAGAAAAAAGAAAAAATGTGACTCTTCCTACTGGAAGCGTGATATTTGAAGGTGCACAGCTGTTACGCCTGCCCCTAGTCACATGCACAATCAAGGCGGCTTCTTACTGTTTTTTAGAGCCTTCTCCTTCTCCGACCTGCTGTGTGAAATCAACATCTTGGCAGCCCATTCCACCGCGATGTTACTGATTTTCTTGAGGAGGGCCTCCGCTTCCTTCTTGTTGAAGCCGAGGTGTTGCGTGAGAGCCCTTGCGTTGTGTTCATATACCGACCCCGTGGTTCCGAAAACCATCGGGTGAAAGAACACTTTATAGCCTTTGGATCTGAGTAGCTCCATAAGGGGCTCATACTTGTTGAGTTTATCGTGAAGGGACACATACCAGCGAGTGTCCCACGTGAAGGCCACCTCTATGAGGTGGATTTCTCCCACATCCTCCCTGTGGGTGTTTTCCGGCCTGCCTGGGGGGGCGTCCCTGACGTCCTCTGCCCCCTTGATCATGACAATATCCACAAAGTGTGGTATGTCGTCTGGGGGGTCCTTCGCCCCCGGGTGGTCTCTTCCGTCCCTACGGCACTGACCCCTTCTGAGTACGAAGTCCGGTATCGGGCGGGTACATTTGTTAGTCCCGTCGAGCCCAGCGTGGTGCGCGATCCAGATCGGACTGGCGCCCGTTCGTCCCTTCCTGATCGCTTCGTAAAGGGTCCTTGCCACTTCGTTGTGCCTGGCTGTGGCCATGTTCCTGCTGGTCTCATCTTTGCATCCAGCCAGCCTGTGTGCCGGAGTGTCCCTCCTCCCGCATAGGGCGCAGTCCGGGACCGGATATTTGTTCGGCCATATGAGGTGCTTTCTGGCATCGTCATGAGGACCCCAAACCGGCACCTTAGAATCAGGGACCTGAGCGTCGGTGGAGTAACCTTCCAGAAGTGATTGGATATTCCTGGTATCGACTTGTCCTGGAGAATTTCCCGCGGGGGCTCCTCCAATCTTCTTCCCATGTGTGTCTCGACTGCGGCGGCGTCTGCGTGGCTTGTGGCGGCCCTGTCTCCGTTTCCCCGGTGCATGGCCTCCCGGTCCTTGTTTCTCTTTCTTTTTCTCTCTGGGGCCGCCTCCTGGTAGGCGTCTATCGCTTGTTGTGGAACGTCCGTCAGGTTCTGGAGTTCCGACTCTCCCAGGTCCATCTCCATCATCGAGCGGCACAGACCGTCAATTGGGTCCTCACGTTCTGCCTCCTCGATCGCTTGCATCATCTCTCTGTCTGGCGAGTTCATGGCCCCCCTCTCGTCCATGTCCAGAGGCGGCCCCCGCGTCTCATCGAATTCCCAGAGTAGGTCCCACTCGTCCTGAGTGGTCACTTGATCCCGCGGGTGTACCTGTTCCTGGTCGCCCGGCTCCCGTCGCTCCGGCGGGTCGCCCTGGCTCCAGGGAGCGTGTTGGAGTTCCTCCAGGAGCATCGGCTCCTGGAGATTCTCCCCTGGTGTCCCCATTTCCACGTTCTGTCGGCCCCGGTCGGGGCCTTGGGCTGGCCCTGGGGCGCCGGTCGTGGGGTTCTCTGTCATAGAGCCCTCTACTGAGAGAGCTCCCTCCCGATTTCCCCTGCCGGGTGTTCCCCATTCTTCCCACGGGCTGCTCGGGGGCTGTAGCCATTTTCTCACCGACCTGTGCTGTGTCGCTTTTAGTGCAATCCTTTCTGCCACATACCTTTCCACCGCCCCCTCCCCTTGCAGGGGCCTCATCGATTCACCATCTCGGGCATTGGCCACGAGCGTGTACATGGTCCTGTTGTCCCATGGGTCAATTTGGGTGGTGCCCTCCTGGTTTTCTGCTGCCTGTTTGGCCGCCTCATCTGCCTTGTCGTTGCCCTTCACCCCCGTGTGGCTTTTGACCTTCCTGAGTGAGACCCTCGTTCCCTGGCTGTTATGCTGTTCGACCAGGGAGAGTATATCCTCAAGCAAATCCCTGTGTCTATGGCCCTCCATCGTGTGGGGTCTGGATAACATGTTGAGTATTTGGTACATACTGCAGAGGCTGTCCGTGCAGATTGCTATCTCGCCCGGTGTTGTGCATTCTCTGGCCCTGAGTGCCGCGTGGATCGCCAGGAGTTCCGCCCTGTTGATGGTGAGGTGTCCACCCGTCGACCACGTGCCCCTCCAAGTTCTGGGGTTTTCATCCCCTCTGGGGTCCCAGTAGGCCGCTCCCACTCTATGTAACCCCCCTTCTTCCTCTGGGTCCAGTCGCGATCCATCCGTATAGAGGAACGAGGTTGCATCCCAGGCTTTGTTGATTTTCTCTAGGGTTCTGGAACGTCCGGTTTTGTGCTTAATGGGACACGTGGGGAACCTCTCCCTTACTTCCGTGTGTCCCCTGTCCCTGTCTTGTCTGCTGAAGAGCATGGGAGTGCGCTCCATTGCATTTAGCCATCTGGCCCTCGAGTCCTCTTTGATCTTGTCCAAAGGCCATGCCGTGTTCGCCGCATGGTACTCCGTGATCGTGACCTCGGCGAGTCCCCTGTCGCGCCATGTTTGTCTCATGGCCCTCGCCGCCTCCGGGGTGCGGTCTTCCTTGGGGACCTCACCCCCTTCGTTCCCCCATCCCTGTCTGCGCGACATGCTCGGTATTTCCCATTTTCTCATCGGGTGAGGGTCGAAGATCATGTCGTGTTGACTAGTGCTCTCCATCGCGTTTTTGACCGCCGCCATGTCTGACACTGCGTCCGAGGTGTGGACCCTCGGGTTGGCCGGCCTGAGGTTCCGAATCGTGTGGTAGTTACGGACCTTGCAGTACGTGCTGCGCTGCAGGGCCTTCCCGACTAGTTCCGCTGCCCCCTCTGGGTCCGGGCAGAATTTTTGCCATCCCTCTGCGTTGGCAACAACTAGGATCCTAACTCCCCAGTTGCTGTAGTCCTTCTTCGTGACACCTGATACTGTGGTGCCTCCCCAGTGGTCTGGGGGAAGGAACGTAAAGCTTTTTCTTGGGATCACCCCAAATTCATGTATCCTAGTATCTCCATACCTCCTGCAGTATGCCTTGGCTGGCGTTCTCGTCCAGGCCGGATAAATTCCTACCCCCAGTACCGGGGTTTTCGCCATGGTGGACATCAGGGCCTCCTTAAGCGCTTTGTCCAGGTCTGCCGCTGTGTACTCCGGATTGAACTCGAAGGCGCCTAGCTCTCCCCATTGGGTGTCCCATGCAGACCCTTTGGATCCGAAAATCTTGTCCCTGTCGAACTTGGAGCAGTATGTCGCCGTGTGGCTGTGTACGTTGAGCGGTGACGCGAATATCTCCGCCTGGATCCCGAAGGCCTCCTGGAGCGCTTGCATAATTTCTGGAGGGAGCGTCCAGTGATTTTGCAGTGCGGTTTTCTTGACTTCCTCCTCCTCCTCGCAGGAATATCTTTTGAGCAGGAGGACTACTTCTGTGGCGAATCCGTGGACTGTGCCCAGCTGTGGCTCCCGCTCCTCGAAGAACCGCCGTCGCTCTTCCCCCGCCTTTGTATGGGTCTGATCTGCGCTGTCCGTGCCCGCCGCGGCCACATATCTGTCGTAGAGCCTATCGAGTACCTCTTCTTTGAGGGCGCCTACCATCTTGCCTCGCTCGTCGTGCGCAAACACGTGGTGCCTGCCTGTCTCCGTCGTGAGCGTGCATTTGCCCGAGGGTGCTGCGTCCCAGTCTGGGTTAAAGGGTTCGGTGTCTATGTTGAGCTCGGTGACCCCCGGCCAGTAGCGGGCATGCCTCGTGGGAGCTCCTGACAGCGGTTCTCTTTCTGTGGGTCTCCGAGCCTGCTGTGCTTCCCGCTCCTTGTTGTGGAACGTGTCGGTCTCTCGTTCGGCCCGGCTCGGGTTCATTCCCGTAATTCCTCCTGTCAGCAGTGTGTCCTCTTCGACCCATGCTTCCCCCTGTGGGCGGACTGGCCCAAGCAGGTATTCCCTGCTTCCCCAGTGTGTCCTAACCGCTAGAATTGTGGTGCTCTCGGACGCCTCAACGGCCTGGGGTTCCTCCTCCGTTTCTTCGAGCACTTCCGGATTATTGGCAACCGTCGGGCCAGCGCCTACCGAGAGCTCCATGGTGTCGATCCTCCACCACATGTTCCTGCTCCGGCAGTCATTAACAGGGGGGTGCGTTGCCCATGCGACCTGTTCACTGCTTACGAGGTGCGTGGTCATCAGCCTAACCGCGTCCCTCGGGAATCCGATTTTGGCCGCATGCTGGAACAACTCCCCAGTCCTGACATCTCCTTTGGACAATTGAGCGAGGACCCATGTCCTCAGCATCATGATCTGTGCCGCGGTCCCCTTCCATTTCGTGCCTCTGCCGTCTTCCAGGCTAACCTTTGTGACCCGGTGGGGGCTTGTTTCCCTCTGGGGCGTCTGCGCAGGCGGATTCGGCCTGGGTCTGATCTCCTCGCTCTCCACCGTGGCCTGGGGGCTTTGTATGATCTGCCTGGTCCTTTTCTCACCGACCTTCGGGAGCTCCCGGGCGTGCCTGGGGGTTGCTGGCACCGTATTTGCCTGGGTCTGCCTGGTCGGGCTCCTCTCGACTTGCATTGGCCCCGCGCCAGCCTCTTCCTGGATTTCGTCATCCACTTCCTCGAAGGAGATTGGGTCATGAGTCTCTCCCTCCCCGTGGAACACGTGGTGGCGCTCCCGTTGTTCCAATTCTCCTATGCGCGCCATGATTGGGCCTCTCATGGCTTTCCTGTATCCCTTGGAGGTCGTAGCTTCTCCGCCCACCGGGGGCCCATGCAGCCCGATCCAGGACTCCCACTTCTCTCCTGTGGTGGACCTATTCCATTCCTGCCACTTGTCAATCATGTAGCACACCCAGACGCCGCATTGGTATCCGTCCCGTTGGTGTGCGACCCCCATGTTGGAGACCGTTACGTTGACCGGCGGCCATCCCGGCGGTCCTGCCCACTGTCTCAGCGCCGTCAGTAGGCGCGTGTCTTCCCCCCCCATTGGGTCGTAGAGGTAGATTGAAACTCTGGTGTCCTCATTTTTTCCGAATAGGAGCACATTCCAGTGGCTGCCGTCGCAAGTCAGGACAAAGGAAAATCCCTCGTCCCGGACCGTTTCCATCGTGTTGCGCATCTGCGCCTCGTATTGTTCCGACTGCTCGAACTCGGTTCCGTTGAGGGCATCCGCGAGTTTCGTTTGGTGCATCGACACTGTGTCCAGGCCTGTCGTGCAGAGGCTGTGGGTTTCCACTTGTATGGAGCTAAGCCACGCCTCCCTGCCTCTGGTGTCCGAGAAGACCCCTTCCGTCCTGTGCCTGGGGGTGCCCTCCCCCCGGGGCTCGTTTCCTCTTCTTCCTCCCCCCTTCAGGAGGCTGTCCGCATGGGACCCTTCAGAGCGGTTTCTCCTCATCGCCCTCCTGCCGTCCATCGCCTCCTTCTCGGTGATTCTTGCTCCAGCTCTGGCTGCGTGCCGCAGGTCTGAGAGGAATTTTTCCGCCTCGGTTTGCCTGGGTCTCACGCCTACGGAGTCCATTATCATGACTCTACCCCCCGGGTCCTCACGCAGGGTGGGTCTGACTCCAATATCGTGGCATTTAAAGGCGTCTTCGTGGTCTTCTTCGTCCTTGGCGCAATAACCTGTCGTCATTTGTTTTAAGGCGTTTTTGGCTTGCATGGAGGTCGTGGGGGGTCCTCTTCTTCCTGCGTGCCACAGCGATCGCGGGCCCCATTTGGATTGAGTGGGGTGGAAGCCCTCTTCCCAAGTGGTTGGTTCTTCCCCTTCGGTCGCCTGGGGTTCTGCCAACCTTTGGAACCCTAGAGCGTTGTGTGCCTCTTTGGACGGCATAAACTGGGGTTTGAGGGTGAGGTTCTTCGGGTTGTCCCAGAATCGCGCGTCGTTGGGCTTGTCAGCGAGCGCTTCGCATATATATGGGTACAGCATGAGCATGAAGGTTCGCATGCGCCCTTGAAACCTGGCGGGGACTTTTGCTTTTGCTTCTCTGAGGCTGCACGCACGGGTGCCCCCCTTCGCCACATAAAACCCCTCCTCCACGAAAGGGAGCAGAGGCAGCAGCGTGGTCAGACTAAGCGGAATTTCCTCCTGGTCATTGACTGAGTAGATCTTCACGCTCTCCTCACCCGTGTCCTGGTCAACGACCGTTCTGTGTCTGCCTTCGAGCGCTCTCGGGAAGGGCTTCCGAACCGCGTTCGCAAGTTT
This sequence comes from Cymbomonas tetramitiformis, assembly GCA_001247695.2. Classification (NCBI taxonomy): domain Eukaryota; kingdom Viridiplantae; phylum Chlorophyta; class Pyramimonadophyceae; order Pyramimonadales; family Pyramimonadaceae; genus Cymbomonas; species Cymbomonas tetramitiformis. Next base: position 21,915 of record LGRX02000803.1, read on the forward strand.
GGAGATAACCCCGTGCTGGGTGTTAATCAGGTCCGCCAGTAGCGGTCCAGATCCTGTGAGCAAGGCTTGGTGCTCACGTAGCACCGCAAGTTGCCGGGCTGTGCAGCACCTGTCGAGTTCCCCAGTTCTGACCGTACCGTCCACCTGTCCCTGTCTGCGGTTGTAATGATACCTGACCAGCCCCCTCGTGGTGGCACTAAGTTGAGAGGTCTGCTTGACATGAAAGGCCTCACTTTCCCTGAACACCTCTCTCGGCCTTTCTCGAAGGTCTTCCCTGGTGGCGGTGGCCATCTGCAGGGCGCTCGCCACACTTTGTGCGTACGTGGCCAGCAGTGGTGTGTGTCCAAGCCCGTAGGAGGTTTTCAGGAGTGCCGTGTAGCAATTAGCGGTGCCTCTTGGCAGTCCATTAAGGAGCTTGTATGCCCCGCCGATAATCGCGTCTAGGTCCTCGATTTCCTTGGTAGAAAAAATCCCTAAGGGAAGGGCATATCTAAGCTGTCCTATAATTGCCGAGCGGAGGACCTCCTCTTGCTGTCCGCTCGTCAGAGGGGAGTGGAGGAGCGCCTGTATCCTTTCCCTTGCCTGCAGAAAGGAGGCTTGCTTTTGGACCGTCCAGTCCCCCGAGAGGGCTACTTGTATCCCAAGGTACTTGTATGGGTCATCCGGGTGGAGGTACGGGAATCCATGCTTGCCTACCCTGGGGGTGCGCATGGTGACATCCTCGTATGTCTCCTCGGGGATCGGAGACCCTTTTTCGTCCGTTCCCGTAATTCCGCATTTGGTCTTGTTGATTCGAAGTCCACTCCAATTGGAGTAGAGTTCCAGCTTCCTGACTTGCACTGCCAGTTGCGTTGCCGACTCCGCGATCAGGGCGAGATCGTCCACATATGCCGCCGAGGAAGTGCGAATTGGTTTGTCCGAATCCGTGAGGCGGTGCACATACCCCTTGTTGCCCGCCTTGAGCCAGCGTAGTAGGGGTTCCAAATAGAGAATAAAGAGCAGGGGGCTTAGCGAGTCTCCCTGCACTAGTCCCCTTTTGACCATGAGGGGCTCCGAGCTGTAGTGCTCTATCTTTGAGGCCATCCTAAAGGGTGACCTGTGTGCCTCCCCCCCGTAGAGGTCTGCCACCACTCTGACCGCGTCCTCCGGGATCCCCAGGTACTTCATGGTGTGCTGGAGTCTGTCATGCTCTACCGACCCGTAGGCGTTCTCGAAGTCCACGTAGAGAACATGCAGTTGGCTGTGGGACAGTTTGCTGTCCTCGATAACATGCTGCAGTCGAAGGAGCTGGGTGATCGTGCTTCTGTGTTTCCTAGAACCCATCTGCTCTTGGCTGTGGATACTGTTTACCTCGCAGAACGTGGATAGAACATCCGTGACCATTGCCGTATAGAGCTTGAGAATTGTGCGGAGAAGCCCTATGGGCCTGTAGTTGGAGAACGCAGAGGTGTCCCCTTTCTTATGTAGGTAGACAAAGGTGCCCAACTTCCAAGTGCCTGGGGTTACCCCCGCTTTCCACATCGCCCTCATGAGCGAGAAGAGAAATTCGTGGAATTCCTCCGGCATAGCCTTGAGGATTTCATTTGGTACCGCATCCGGGCCGGCTGCCTTCCCGTTGGGGAGCCGCTTGACAATTTGTCTGTAGAGTTCAATAGTGAGCCTGCTCCCAAGCTCCGTCTTCCTCGGTCTTTGCCCCGGTTTCATGCTATCCGGGGCTCCCGCCGCCAGCCATGGCATCTCTTCGTCCAGTTGGTCCGTCCTGGGGTGTTCGAAGCAGTATGGGTCCGAGTGGGCCATGTGCCCCGAAAAGGCCTCCGCGGTGGCCACCGCCCCGACTGCCATTTTGTTGTTTCTGTCCCATATCCCCAAGGTTCTTCCTTTCGGGAGTGCGTCGCGGTCCCTGAAGACGAACCTGTGGGCTGACTTTTTCATGCGATAGTAGTTACTACGGAATTTCTGGACGAATGTCTCCCAGGTTTCGGCTTTATGGTCTTTGATAACGGACTTGGCCTCCTGCCTGAACCTGCTCATCTCAGACTCCGCCCACCAGTGGGGGTCTTCCGGCTCCGCACACTTGTCAGGTCCGCCCTTCGCCGTGTCCCGTGGCTCCGCCATGGCTTCCTCTAGCAGTGCCGCGCTGGGGGTTTCTCCTGTTGCCCTCTCTATCGCAAGCATCTCCTGTAGGACCGCCGCTGCCTTCAGCGCTTTATCACGCTTCCTGAATTTAGATTTTGGTAGTCTGACCCCTGTGTTGGGGTCCCTGGTGACTCTGGGCTTGCACCTGACGGTTTCAAGGGGGATCTCCACTGCCCGCATGGCTTGCTGAAGAACCCCATCAACTGCCTTCCCGGCCTCATCAATTCTTTCCCTGGCGTCCGGGCTTCCCCTTTCCGCCGCGTCGACCGCGTTTTCGATCACTGTCTTGAATTCATTTTCCCTGAGACTCGGTTGGAGCGCCGAGTCTATTGCCGCCTTCATTGAGCGTTGCAAGGCTTTGGAGATCGGGAATTGATATTTCGTGATCGGGTCGGGTTTCGCCTGCTCCTCCACTATCGGTGTGGTCGTGTGAAGCTTCCACAGCGGCACCGCCGCCACCGCCGCTTGGTGGTCGCTGCAGTGCCTGTGTGCCCTGGTGTCTATCGGGTGCCGTTCGTCAGCGATCCGCTGAAGCTCTTCTGACGCTAACCACCCATCGATTTTGTGGTCCCCAAACGTGGGTCCTTGCGGGCAGCTGATCTCTGCAAGGCCCGCCTGGTCAGACATCCCTCTCCATGCACGGTGTTCTATCCCGTCTTGCTCTCTGGGGATCTCCGCGACGTTGAAGTCTCCCCCCACCACCATGTGCTCCCCCTTCCTGGAAGCCGCTGCGGCCTCTCGGGCTATGTAGTCACGGATACACGTCCTGACCACCGCTTCTTCCGGGTGGGGAGGGTTGTAGACACCGAGCACGTGCACCTTCACGCCGCTTGGCAGCGTAATAACTACATGCTGTAAATACCCTTTCGCGCATCTGGGGACCTCACGGTTAGCGCGCACGTCCGTCCTGTCGTAGGGGCGTCTGAGGGCTAGGACCACCCCCCCTCTGTACGAAGTACCATCCGCCCCCCTCCTCTGGGTTCCATGGCACGGCGCTGAGTGCCAGGCGCTGTAACCCAGCCCTTGGAGTTTTTTTGGTCCCATGGGGCCCGCCGCCTTTGTTTCTGTGAGAACCAGCACGTCCGGCTGGTGTTCCTCGCAACTCCTGGCGAGGTCATAGTACGCGTGGTCGCTTCCTCTGATATTCCAGGTCATCAGGGACAGCCTACCTTCCTCCCCCACATCTGGTGGGGGTGTTTGATTCTCTTTGTCGCTGTGGTGATTTGGTTCATTTTTAGATTCTCGTGCACTATTGCCCCAGCAGCCAAGCACGGTCTTTGCGCCTGCCCTATGCTGTCTCTTCTGCTGAGCTGGCGCCTGTCCGCTTCCCGTCACTTGTTGTAGTGGCCTGAGAACTGCCCTTTTGCCGGGTACTCTACTACTCCCGCTCCGGGTGCCGGCCTGGCATTCCGCTTGTTCCTCCTGCTTGGTGGCGATTTGCATGACGATTCTGTGTTGTTTTGCCACCCTATTGTTTGTCGTTTTCCCAGTGCCCCCAGCGGCTCTGTGCGCCGCCCTTGGCCAGGTTGACCTCTCTGGGGATTTCGTCCAGTCGCACCATGCTGCCGCCATCACCGCGACCCAGACCCCACACTGAAAGTCATCGTACTGAGTACGGAGTTTGGTGCACGTGATTTCGGTAGGGACCCCCTGCCTTGTCCTTCTCTCCGCCCACTTTCGGGTGGC